>WOVY01012616.1:0-294146 GCA_013436015.1 Rhipicephalus annulatus
CGCTCATTTTTAGTCCGAGTGAGTCCAAAGCAAAATATATTTTATATAGGTTATTGAAGTTAGTCTGAGTGAGTTCCATTATTTTGCCAACCTATGCTGTACATGGATCGTTCCGTATTCCGCAGGGTGTAGTTTGAGTGTTGTGTTGCGAAATGTACTATCAACCTTGCTCGTTTGAATGGCGAGTTTGGTTTTTCAAGTTAAGCAAAATCGTTTGTTTCCAGGTGTTAAAAATCTGAACAATATTGCTGCTATTTTTCTGTCATACAAGCATCCCGAAATCTTGCCGAAATGCTCTGTTTGCGTTCTTTTGCAAAATCGCTGATGCTGCTCTGGGCAACCCGGACAATGACAACGTTTCAATTTTTCGACAACGAATTGCACACAAGCTGTTTGCGATAAGCCAAGAATCACTCTGATGTGCGATTGGAGGTGGAAAATATATAGTTTGCTATTTGTATGAAGGCTTGAGATAAATTTAAAGGGACAACTGGAAATGAGGGTGAAAGAGTGTGCTGGCGTAACCTCTAATTTAGGTAGGTACCTCATCTTCCAGTATAGCTAGGTGGCGAAGACATTTTGATATTTCGGCGTTTCGGTAGTTAGGTGTTTTGATTTTTTTGACTTGGGGCAGAAGACTGAGGCGCAAAAACATATCGTGAAGCAGGAAGAGCAGAAAAGAAGAAAGAACAGCGCCATTGGCATTTTACACTTTCGGTATCTTGTTTAATCGGCTTTTTGATTTTTCGATGTACTAACTTTTGGCATTCCAATAGTTCGTCATTTCGATTTTCGGCGTTTCGAGTGCCACATTATTATAGCTTTAGTCATCAAAAAATGCGAACTCTACCCAGGTGCATTTAAACTTCGTGCAGCGCTCCGCTTACCGATAAGTGATACCAACCTGTGCGACAAAAGCAAATAATCCATGAAAAAAAAATATTGCATAGCAAAGTCACAGTTATGAACTAACTGAATAGTATTTGAGGGACCATGTTTAATTAACCAGTAATCATGCGTTGGTTTATATTCGCAACTCATCCGCCACGAAACATACCTTTTTTATTTTTGGGGATTCTTTGCTCATTGTTCTCTATCAATTTGTTATTCTTCAGATGTAATTAACCGGGTGCTTTACACGTCAGTATTCCTTCACAGTGTCACAAAAGATCCACGTGGTGCACTCTAAAAGTATTCGAATTCCTCGATGACCAAAGCTAATACTTGCGCGGAAATAATTTGAATAAGTACTTCGAGAGTTCTATATACTGTCTAGATGTTTCTCGCGTCCACTCAGCTTGTACTTAATGCTAGGATTGCACTTAATGCTAGGAACGACCACAACCAACTACCTTAATATAAACACATGCGAGGACTGAGATCAGTAGAATGCCAATTTAAGATTGTCTAGCTGACAAAAAACAAAAAAAAGCTTTTTTGAAAAAAAAACTTACAGTCGGTACAGAGGGCAGGCTGCTAGCAAATGCGCTCTGGACACATCAATGTTAAATGTAGAACCTAATGCGGCGCGTCATTGGCTCAACATCTTTCTGCAGAACACCACAGTCTAGATGCTGATGGTCTACAAGTCCTTCAATTAGCCGAAGTGGTCTCTTACAACGTGCTTTATTTTTCCAACTGCGTCATGCGTATAGTCTTCTATGCAGCCCCCTAGAATAGGTTTAATTGAAGGACTCATTGAAGAAGAGATACAAGCTAGCTATTTTTCATTTTGTACCAGCACCAAAAAGCACATTGGCACTACTGCCGCGTGCTCCACATAGCACCACTCAGTGAATAGACAAACGCCATGATGAAAAATAGCAATGAGCAAAGTGCATGGTTTAACTCACCAACCTCAAGACTAGAGGGTTTCGTTACACCGGCCGTACAGACAAGAGCATAAAGGCTTTTACTTGTCATCTTCGTGTTCGCGATGGTCAAGAGTTGTAGTGTGCAACATCTGTGCACCGGGCCCCAGTGCATAAACCGGGTTTTCAGCAAAAATATGTCGCTTCTTTTAATCAAAATATGCCGGAGGGAAAATGTCTGGTGATGGAATGCTTGTTAGTCTGTAGGAAGTCCTGTCACAGCGTTGATACGGCTTATTGTACACCATTCTATAGAAGCGGCAGTGGGGCTTAACGTTCATGAACCATGGAAAAGCACCGACAGAGAACAAGTACTCCCACGTGCGAGCTTAGTTAAAAAGAAATGTTGGAGCGATTTCCTTTTTCTTGGCGCATCATTCAGGAGTATCATCTCCAGAAATCATGCGTGGCGAATAAATATTTGTAGTACTTTAACCTAAACATATGCGACTAACAACCGCCTCATATACTATACTAGAATTACTAGAATATACTAGAAATATGCTAGAATTCCAAGACTAAGAAAAGAAGCTATGGAATACACTGCACGCCTTTTTATAGCAGATGCACGTTATGTACGTCATTGTGACCACTACCAATTCCCTCTCGGAGTGAAACTGCGCGTGCTTGTGTGCGTGTGTCTGTAGAATATGTTCAGATCGGCCTCTTTGGCTCGGCGCCGCTTGGACGCGGGGGACGATTGCAGCTAAGCCTACCCTAATTTGTTCCAGGTCAACGCTCTCGAGGTGCGCCAAGACGGTCATACTTCAAATTCTTCAACACAAAGCGACAGTCATACTTCGAATTCTTTAGGGCTGTTGGCTTCCCTCGTCAAAAACTCTTTGGACCCGCCTGACTGACTGACCGCCTAGGAAGAGCTGTTTGAAATCGAGGCTGCTTGATTTGTTTGACGTGCCAAGAGGCGCGCTGAACAATTAGCCGAGAGCTTGAGATCCGTCATCAGGTATGTTTCCCACACTCTGTGGTGCTTTCAAGTCTTCCATTCCCAGAGCCCGTAGCCTGCCTAGCACTGCAGACCCTATTCTGCACGTGCGATGCAACGTTATTGCACTCTGCTGTGACCTACGTTGTGCTTCTCCCTCGCCATGTGACGAACTGAACGTGCACACTCTCCCTTTCCTGGGTTGAAAAGAAGGCAGTCTTTGACTTTCTCTCTCTTTCTCCCTCTTGTTTTTTTTTATCCTTATTCGCTGCGCCGTGCTCCCTGCTGGGCTGCAGAAATGAGGCGCCTTCTTCTCACCACTACCCCCACCATGTGGGGGACGGAGATGAAGACGGCAATTTCTTTGGACTGCCCTAGACTGAATGGACACGCAGTCTGTCCGTTTACAGTGATATGCAAGGCGGCTTTCCTATAAGGTTTATTTTCCAACCAAAAACTCTTGTTCACAGACTGCTTTTTTCCCTCATTGTGCCTTTACCTTTTCGAATTCCAGCGAAGGCACGCGAGCACAACAAGATCTGAAAAAGGTGTATGGCAAAAACAAAATGAGCGAGAAAAGCAGTCCGTGAACGAGAGTTATTGGTTGGAAAACTAACCTTACAGCAAAGCTGCCTTGTAGATTATTGCAAACTGTCCATTGTTTTCTCCTGCAGAGAACTTTAGGAAGACCACGGCTTAAAACGCGAGCACCGAGACGCTCTGAACCAGCTCTTGGAAGCTTCCATGATGCTACCATCAACATATAGTATTACGCTACCTTTAGTGTGTAAATAGTGTATATAAACGTTGCTCTTATCAGCACCGGCTACTCTGCTTGACTTCTACCTGACACTTGGCTAGCTCCTTCGAATACATCACGAGCAAGCAAAAGGGCACGGAGTTGTTAAGATGAAAATGTGCAACATCACATCGCTTTTATTGCGTGACTTATTCGTTCTCCGCCGCATTCACCCGATCGTGTCCACATATAACTTTCCAGTTTTTATAGCGACGACACACCGTTGATTGCGGTCATGTCATTGAATGTCAATTAAACAGCTGTTGCATTATTTATTTGCAAATTACTTCATAAAGTATGGTGAAGTAATTCATTATTTGGCCACCTAAGGAGCTTTCTAACTTGACTTACTTTTTTATCAAGGCTTGAATATAATGTAAAGTTTTATTTGGTTGATTTTGAGCATTACCTTCGCAACAGAAGTACATCTGTAAGCGACAATCATTCTTAACCTCTCCCAGTGCCAGTAGGTCCGTTCAAGTTACGTGATGAAAACCAGTTATCTGGACTATGTCATATATGACATGTCGCTCAAATTTCGGTCTCTGCATTTTTGATGAACCAGCCGTCTTTTGTAAAGTCTCTACCGGCAAGTTTTCTTAAATTTTGTTTTGTTATTTTTAAAACTGGTGGCCTCAGACAAGATTATTACGCCACTTCTCACCACTGGATAGCCGTTGTTGCGCGCGGCGCCTGGGCCGACGGGGGAGGGCCGCGTTCTTTGTTCATCAAACAAGTCACCGAAGGGCTGCCAGCCTGCTGTCCGCCGTGTATTGTCCATCTTAGCCGGAAGTGAGGTGGCATTCCGACAACATAATACGTTCGACGAGACGATCACAATGGTTTCTTGGTGTCACAGGTGCAGTGTGGTGGCCACGCCCCAATCAAAGATCTTGACTTGAGCGAGCGTGAGCGGCACCGTCAGAAATGGTGTGTATGTCTCGTGATTCAACAGCGCATTCTGGACCCATTCCCTGATCTAGTCAAAACGCACACTTTATAGTGAGCCACCCAGCTCATTCGTAAGAGATCTCTCGCCCTGTCTGTACAGATTGTAATAAATCCTCTGTTAAGTTTGCCGTCTTACTCCTGAGTGCACACGCGTTTTCCTTTCTGTCTCTCTACACGCCCTTTCTAGCCCCTATTTCTCCACCCCCAGTGCTGGGCAGCAAACCGGATGCCAAGATATGGTTAATCCCCCTGCGTTCCTTTCTCTCTCTTGCCATCTTACTGCCTTGGCATCTTCATCCCGGATATCCAATGTCTTAAAAGGCCGGTACAAATAGATAAGCTAAAGAATAAAACAGATGGTGAATATTTTCTGCATGTTCAGACGCTGCATATAAGTGATCATCCTCGAAAATTATCAACTTTAACACCGCGGACAGGTGCTGATGTACCCTGAGTAGCTTCGAGCATGGACTCGATGCTTTTAATCTTCATTAAACTTCTCCCTTTCGATTTCATCCTTCGGGGCTTTATGTAGTTCTTCATCTAACGCGCTGCATTCGTGCTGCACTGCTACCACTTCATTTCTTCTGTATATACGAACTGTTTCAGGCACAATCACAGGCTGCCATCTTGGACTGATAATGATGCCGTTTCGCATCCGTATGAATATTCGAATAGTGCTATGGTGAACTCGCACGCATCAAAACGCTGGGCCATTACATTCAACGTCGTATGACCATAATCATAGCTAATTACGACACAAAAAACAGCAAAAATTGCTTTTAAGATTAAGATGGCAGTGTCTATGCTTTACTGTAACTGTTATATTTATTTTTTGTCAATTTGTCCAATATGTCATTTCATGCAGCGGCCGCCGAACTTGTGCCGCTGTTCATAGTGGTACTCTCGGTTTCTGAAGATGGATGAAGATAACCAAGAAGCCTGATTTTTACTGGCTACATAAAATGTGAAACGAAGCTATGAATCAAGATGAAAAAGAAGACAACTCTGTGAAAAGTCAGTGCTGGCGCATAAATGGCGCGCCGATTGCGCCGATGAAAAACGTCGGCGGCGGCGGCGGCGGCGCGCCGATCAGTTCGCGTCGGCGGCGGCGGCGTGGCGAAAACTCTCGGCGGCGGCGCGCCGACCAGTCGGCGCACACCTCTAGCGCCAAGGCGATTTCGACCGGCGGCAGCGTGGGGGTTGTCCAGAGTCGGCGGCGGCGGCGTCGTCGGCGCACGCCGGTTATTCAATTGGCGGCGGCGCGCGGCCAATTTTCATCGGCGGTGCCGGTGGCGCGGAAACCGAAACTAAACATTCAAAAGGCTCTTCTGCCACAGGTTACTGAATTAGTTGAAATTCAGGGATTTTCATCCAAATAGCATAAATGGCACTACACAAATGTGTCGACATCCCGATGAATGCAAAGCGTTTTGTAAAATAGTTTTTATTTCGCTTTCATAATAAAATACGCGTATTTCAATCTTTGTCCATGTTCTACCACGAGTGTGCAGCACTTTGCTTGTTTTTTTCAAATTTAAGATGCAGCAGTTTGTTTCTGTTGTAGGCTACGTCATACTTCATGAAACCTTCTTTCATTGAACATTGAGCAAGCACAGAGGCACGTCACTCAGTTCGCTTTTTTTCGAATCGTATCTCACTTTTACATTGTACACTTTACGAAAAAAGAAGCACCTCTGCTACGAGTTTTCTTATTGCGATTGCAGGAAACCGCTCTTTTGAGTATCTGTCATGCCTTGAATGTTACTTTCCTTCAAACGAATAAAAATACCTACTTTTCACAATGTGAGAATGTTTTATGCAGCGCTATAAGATCCGGAAGAAAACAAATCTGCGCATTTAGTCAACTAGTCCTCCCCACAGTGTTCAAATAATGAAGTGTAGACATGGGCGTGGGCGAGGCGGGTGGTGCAAAAGGGGCACTTGACCCCTTCAAACCGCACCAGCACTTGCTACCCACTCTAGCGACACCAACACGACCCCCTCCCTCAGCCGTGATGCAAGTTGAAAGAAGGGTTTGCATCCCCGCAAGACAAAAACCTCTCGATGGTCATATGTGAAGAGGAGAGCAAATGCAATATTTGCTCAGATACACAGTCCATACTGGTCATGACCTGGACGCCCGTTGACCACGCCTGCAGAGAACGTTGACTCCCCGACCCCTTTGTGCTTGGTCTTAGGGGAGGGGGACACCTTTTTAAAGTGGGCTCCATTAAAATTTCTCTTCAAAATGTCACAAATAAGAATGCTTGATAAGTATGTATAAAACATACAACTTTTTAATGTTTTTTGTAGCGTGTACATGTGCTCAATATCCATTAGATGTGTGAAACAATTGAAATCTCAACTGCCACTCTCGACTGGTTCCGGAAAAGACTCAATAGAAGAATGCAATTACGAGTGCTGGGAACCTACTTTCGTTTGTCAATTTCATTTCTAGGCATGATTTTATTTCTTATATAAACAAAAATAAAACCTGCAACATATTAAAACAAAATGGCTGCTTTTGCAAGATGTGTTTCCCCCTTCGTGATTTTTCTAGATATACGCGTCTGCAAGGCACATCTGGTGTCACAAACTTGCAAGTACCCCCCTCCTCCCCACGACATCTCACAAGTCCCCCCTCCCCAATAAAAAGGCACCAATGTAGGCCTCCGTAGGCCTCCGTGATTGCATACTGGCGCGTGGCGGGCCATTTCGGTGGCCAGGACCAACAGTACTGATTTCGACATGCTTTATTGAAGGTGATGAAGGATCAAGAAAAGGCCGATTGTTGTAAATTTCTTGAGAGTTCAGTGATAGCTTCTTTGTGAATACCGTAGATTATTGAACCTCACTTTGTGCATAATGCTCTATTGAAAAAAAAATGGTTTCACCCAGGGTCACTGCAGAGTCAGAAGCCATCACATGGGCAGGCGTCATTAAGCTTCTATATAACATTGCTAAGGTTCAGTACATTTGTACAAATTATTATCGTTAATTGAACATTGAGTATATTTGAGTATAATTTTGCTTGGGTTAGTATGTGTGAAACATTAATTTGAGATTTAAAAATTCCTATTGTGGGTTTCTACAGCAAAGACACAATGATTAAAACTGATGATTCCGGAGCTACACCAGAGGTAACATTCGTTATGTTTTTTTCTGTTACGGTAATGCGTTACCTTTTTTATGTATATATATATATATATATATATATATATATATAGATATATATATATATCTATATATATATATATATATATATATATATATATATATATATATATATATATTATATATCTATATATATATATATATATACATATATATATATAACGTGGAGCCGTGAAACGTTCCCTTTATTATTAGAGTAACGAGTAACGTATTTATTTACTTTTTACTGTAACGAATACAACACTAAATATATAGACCTACAGGAGTGATGTCGGCCCACACCGTCAGTTGTGGTGGCGGTCTATAGGCTGGCTGTAATTATTACATGAATATATTCTTTTCATCTAGCACGTAATAGTGAAGGGTTGCTCGACCATTGATGATCTCGACCTTTGAGTAATACACAACAGCTTCTTAATGATATATCATCCCACCAAAGCGTGCACTTCGTTTTGCTAAAATTTACAGTCAACGTGAGTGCTGTCGTCACGCCGTATGTTTTAGGTAGAAATTTAGCTACTCAAAACACCCAAAGACGTCGATCCACCTTGCAACGCGTGGCTGTAGCCGCTGACGGTTCTGTATAAAAATGGCATCCACAGTGAAACATGTTGCATCTGCTGAAATTTTATCGCAACATTATTATACTGCCACGCTCGCTTGTATTTTCATGTCAATGTCTTGCGCAAAGGCACCGCCGTAGTGGTTCAGTAGCTAAGGTACTCGGCTGCTCACCCGCAGGTCACGGGATCGAATCCCGCCTGCGGCGGCTGCATTTTCTATAGAGGTGAAAATGCTGTAGGCCCATGTCATAAGATTTGGCTGCTTGTTAAAGAACTCCAGGTTGTCATAATTTCTGGAGTCCTCCACATGGGCATCTCTCATAATCATATGGTGGTTTTGAAACGTTAAACACCTCATATTATTCAATTGCCTTGCGCAAAGCACGCTCGGCAGTCTGCGAAAATTCTAGATTATTTTAGAATCTTATGATAAGCTTGAGACACCTACAATATGGATGATGTTCGATGCCACGGGTATATATGGCGACGTATCTTCGCGCAGATCATATTACCGACGACCAATGCTCTGATTACGGATATCTGCGTAAAGCGTGAATTTCTAGTACTTTGTACTTTTCTAGGCATATGCTCACTCAATAAAAAGTGTCGTCTTGAGCAACCCAAGAACCATATTCTTTACAGTCGCAACCATGTGGCAATAGGGTAAGTGCGATCAGAACGGTGAAATGATTGATACAAAACACTGAGATGGGGCGTGTAAGTGCACGGCCAATTTTTATTTAAGATGCGTATACCACAAGCCATTTTCTTCTGTAGAACCGATATGATGCGGATTTGTTAAATTACTGTGAAGTTGAATGTCAAGAAAGGAAGAACACGAACTTGGAAAAAGACAGTAAAGACAAAAAGTGATAGGTATCGACGTAAAGTTTGATCTGTCATTCCACGACAAACGTCCAAGGCGTTTTGGCGACTACCTTAGGTGTATTCTAAAAATGTCGGGCTGACTTACTCCATTGAAAGCAGTCTGTTGCGACAATGTTTTGCAGAGAAAAATATTTTCGTCACCTATATGCGACCGAAATACCGGCTATAGGCTGGGCCCTATATCGAGTCCTAAGATAAAAGCACATTTACTGAGCGAGTCTATGTGGGCTCCATTTATTTAGCCGACCTATGGTTTCGAATATTTAAAACCTCCTACTATGGCGTGCCTTGTTGTCGTATTCACGTTCCGGCTTGTGAAGCCGAAAACTTTATTTTTCAAATGATAAAACTGTTCATATCTCCCCCCTCCCCGAAACTCATTCTTGGGTTGGTCTTTTGATAAACACCAGTCATATATCTTTAAAAAATGCTTGGATATCAACTATTCATAACTCTCATTTAAGGATGTGGAAATGAAATGACCGTCACTAAATGACCAATGAGGTGAAATATCAAAATTAGAAAGCATAGTAAACGTGACAAAAAAGCTAATTCTACGCTAAAACAATATAACCTGAACTAATGATGTCACCACATGTCTAAAACCTCATGCAATGTATATTGCATACCTGCAAGGTGCAGTTATTCGAGCGCTTTTTGCAGTGAAATTTGGCCATGGAGTTAATCCTGTTCATGGGGGTGGTATTTTTAAATTTAACGTTTCAATATCTAACGAATCATTAGGAAATTCTTTCCGTGAAACCTGTATTTTTATTTTTTTGGATATGTAATTGAGGATTGTATGCATTGTGCTGGCACGAAGTTTAATGTAGGTGATGTGTTTATAGAGTACACCGTTCGCTGACTGTGGTGAAATAGAAACAGCAATTTATATCAATTCATGCTACAAAACTCACGTGATCTGCTCCCAGAGGACAGAAGAATACATAACGAAGTGCGTTACTAAAGAACGGAGGAATTACATATTTCTCGGTCTTTTAACGTTGTTTCTGTAGTCCAATCTACAAACGTTCGTATTAAACGAGCATGACGGTACGAAGGCATGGAATTGGGTTCTGCAGCTTGTTGTGACATATGTGCCACTCCGGGTCACCTTTATTACGTGACATCGGAATCGACACTGAGCTTGATCTATGATTATGTACCTAATCAACGGAGAATAGGTGCTAAGCTCCAGATTCATTATTAATGTGGCTTCAAAGACGAGAAAGCAGCGCGATTCGCGAGCATTCGAGCACCTGTTCTCTCTCTCTATTGCGTTGAACTGCTTGAGGCCTCAGATGCCACTTCTGTTTTTTTTTTTTTTGAATAAATGTTGCGATTGGGAAAGTTGTGAGCGCTAAACAAGACGTCAACAAGAACGAAGGAGACAGGACGGGTGCTTGTGAACGTCGTGTGAAAGCATTAGTTCGCGCTAAAAATTTCCCAATGGCAATGCGCCATCTGGCTGGATTTCAAGTTTTGTTAATATGTACGATGACACAGACCTTGGGCTTTTGTCATGTCATTTGCTACCAATTAAACAGCGGCTGCGTAATTTAGGGTACCATGAAAATTGTCGCGGCCATATTTCAAGAAGGAAGGAGGCAGAAACGCACCGTTCATTCCGTACGTGATCCTTCATCACTCGCGGAAATAAATTTATTCAAGCTGAAACGTGGTCGAAGAATTCTGTTACCTCTCGGCAACCAGAGAGGCTTTTAATTCTCGAGTCTCTTTATGAGATATCGCTGCCATCTTTTTCCAACAGGCCTGCAATTCTGTTGTACCGACACAACATAGCAACGCCAGTGTTTTTGTAGATTTTTTTCATTCCCATTCAAAAACGATTCCATTCATAGTCATTTTTGAAGCTCGTAAGAACTTCCTGTCGTTCGTCACCCGTCGTTGCGTTCGTCCAGTACACACTGCAAAAGGCTTGATGGCAAAGTCGTTTTCCATGTTCAAGTTCCTCGTACCCATCCTTTCGCGCTCTTTGTGCACTTCAAGGAATGCAGAAAGACTACAAAACAACGCAACGAGCTCTACACCGTGCCGTCGGGACTGGTATGCATGGCGCAAACATGTTGCGAGTGGTCTCGCAGTGTTCTGCCATTGCATTCCGTTTGCTGTTCCCTGCGCTCAAGTTTGGTCGACACGCGGCGTCGTTGCGGCGCCATTGGTGTCGTGTTTCCCGTGTCTTTTCTTATACACAGTGTTCTGCGAATAAATGCCTCTGTGTAGCCGCTGGTGCCGAGGTCACGGATTACGTTTTTCTTTCCTTCCGCAGCTGTGGTGACAATCGGTGGTTGGATTATTGGTTATTTCTTTATTTATTTTAGTTTTCTCGTTTAGCTAGTTTTCTGTATTCTTGCCCAAGAAAGGTGATCTAGGACAATTTTTTCTCGTGGGAATGACCATAGGTATGTGCGTATGTGGTTGCAGCTCCACATTTTCAAGTCGTATGACTGGGACTGCTCTGCCAACGGCCCCTATTCTCTCTCTTCTCTAGCAGCCATGGCCGTCACGTTCTTCGAAACCTTCTTCTCCTACCTACTTTTAAACTCTTTTCTCAACTCCCCCCCCCTCCCTGCAAGCCACTGAGCCATGCTCTCACAAGAAAAAATAGTGTCTCTTTCTTTTTCTTCAACCAAAGATTCATCCATTAAGGGAAGCTTGCATGCGGTAACTGGTTTGGAAGGCAGGGTTTGCGGAAACTCACCTCACCCTGAGCTGACGAGCACAAAACAAAGCTTAGCCGAGAGTCATGAGAAGGCAAGCAGATTACACAGCAAGATGAAAAGAGAAGATATTTTGCCTAATGGAGTATGGTGATAGCCACTGGGGCAACCCTTTCCTTTACCACCATCACCACTTCTATTCGTACATTGAAGTATTGAGAAAACTCGAACCAAAACATATTAAAAAAAACGACGTTTTGAAGACATTCTCTCACCCCTAAGGAAGAAGCCGGAGCAGCTTCGAAACATCGGTTTTTTTTCCTTAAATATATTTTGGTTGGAGTTCTCATTTCTTCAGTTTCTATCCAAAACAGACAGACTTGTGTCGAATGTTCACCTTTTATTCCAGTCGTATGTTATATCCTCGCTACTCCGACAAACCCCCTCACACTGAAACATTTAGAGAAGGAACGACAGGTGCGCAACCGTAAACAGCCCCTCTTCCTTCTTGGACGCTTATAGCTCTGGTGTGCGTGTGTGTGCGGGGGGGGGGGGGGGGTTGAGAGAGGAGTACTGAAAGAAAAAATGTTACATCTTGTTTTTTTTACTTGTTGCAGCAGGTAGCTAACGACCTAGTCATTATTTTCTTTTTGAGGAAGCAGCATACAATACAACACAATCATGTCCGCCTAAAAAGACGCAAACATAGGCGCTGTATTGCAACTGATGAGTTATTGTCGAAAGACTCAGCTTATGTAGGATAACACGTACATGTGCACTAAAACCAGTGCATCCAATGAAGACAAGTTTTTCTTGCAGTGTTTTGCAGGAAGACTTGATGAATAAGGAAGCATGAGAAGACGAAGATTTCATCTTCATTCAGCCCATGCCCTCCCAGGGCGATGTTTGTTACTAGGCATTGTCACCACACTTTACCTATGGCGCTAACGTGTCCCTTTCTTGATGTGAGAAGGCGGCTGGTTCATAGGTCTCACGCTCGTACTATTGAAGCAACAAAAGAACCACCGCTCGCCACGCTCGATCAGTGGGCTGGTCATCCGCCCCGACACCGCTCTCCTCAAGCAGGGTGTCGACCGTGGCCGGATCCTTTGTTTTCGTCGAACACCTCGCCTCGTCTGGCTGCATAACGTTCTCGTGTCGGGAGGACGATACACATATTTGGACGGGCAGGCTCACCGCCCTCCAGTGACCTCATTGATTGATTGATATGAGGGGTTTAACGCCCCGATATGATTATGAGAGACGCCGTAGTGGAGGGATCCGGAAATTTCGACCACCTGGGGTTATTCAGCGTTCGGCCAAATCTGAGCACACAGGCCTAGAACATTTCCGCCTCCATCGGAAATGAAGCTGCTGCAGCCGGGATTCGATCCCGCGACATACTGGTCAGCAGTCGAGTATCTTAGCCACTAGACCACCGCGGCGGGGCATCCTCCAGTGACCTGTTCCTTGTGGTAGGAGGACGAGAAAGATGAAAAGGGACACCGCTTTGTCCGAGACTCGGCGCCGATGCCAACAAGGTGTTCCGTCGACAAGTACATGTGTGCGATTGCAAAGCTACTCTGCTTTAAAAGAGAAGAAAAAGCTGGCAAATTTCTTCTAACACTGGCAAACTAAAGTACTGCTCAGCAACCCCCTCCATCACCCCCCCCCCTTTTTTTTGCTCCAAAACAAAGGACCCTTATTAGAAAGGAGGTGCATTTGGGGAGGGGGGGGTGTCACGCTTGTTTGCAACATCACCGAGGGGATTAGGTGGCACTTGAAGAGCCTTCGTTGAAAGTCGTTGATTGAGCCGTTGAAAAGTCGTAGGGTTGTGTTGAAATGAAATGGAAGCTTTAAAAGAAAGAGATGGAACTTCATGTACGTGTGAAAGAGGGTACAGTTGGTGAGTGGTAGTACAAGATTTCTCATAGCATGAAAAAAAGTTGCAGAATTCTCGGTGCCATGCAATGCTTTCGCAATTTTGTGAGATCATCAAAAACCGGAAACCAAGGAGCACTTGGAATACTGTCCATGTAAAGCATTAACCGAATTACTCTCAAATGTCAGGAAAGAAGTGTACATTCAAGGGCTAATTATCTTGTTAGAAGTTATACGTATCACACCGTTACCTTGTGGTAGGAGGAAGACGAAGAAGAAAGCAAGGACGGGGATGTTAGCCATGCCTCGTGTAGTGGTAGAGTGTGCATCAGACTGGCGGGATGCTCAAATAACATGGAATGTCCATCTCATCAGTGGAGTTGACTCGTCTGGTCGACTGCAGTGTGTGCGGTTGCTCACCGCACACACTGCATCGTGGCATTTTCGCCTGCGCTATTTCTGCTTGCCAACTGCTGCCGTCAACCGGGAATGCAAACGTTTTTCGCAAGCCCAGAAGCTGCGTGATAGTTGCCGTACCTGTTGTTGGGAGGTGGGGGGGAGTAGTCAGCGAGAACCTTTGTGAGCAACTTATTTTGCAGGCTAAGATAAGGATTTCACTGATTCCTTGTTTTAACCACGACCTTACGACTCATACCAGCATTTAGCGCGAACGAATATCCACTCCGATGATGTTCTGTCGGACGGGTGCAATGAGAAAAATAGAGAGCATATCGTGGCATTTGATGCATTTGATGCATTTGAAGTATATAAAATGCAAAAAAACATGGTCCTAATTGTGGACCTTCCATAGGGTTATCACAAAAAGAGGCTTATCATCTTTTTAGAGAAATGTTTTCTAGAATGTATCATACTCTGCGTAAATAGTTATGGTATTATGCAACATGGGTGCATGTTAGTAATAATTTGTTATCAGATTCTCTCACGCGCAGTGTTCTTATTTGTACTAGCTGCATTACGTATAGCGTATGTGCGTCTTCGTTTTCCTTTCGAACCTTCCTGCTTCATTGAAGAGCTTCTAGTCCAAGCTTGCCTATTGGATCCTGTTGTGTGCACGTGTCCTGAAAGGCTGGGTTTTTCTTATGATATGCCAGCAGCTTACCGCAATGAATCATGTTAAAGATATGCAAACACGGTACCGAAAAAAAGGAACGCTGCACATTTTTGAAAGCAATAAGTACGTACCGCGGTCGCAAGATGTTCTGATGCGTGCTCGATTCCATCCACGGTAATCACAATTTGAGTGCTAACCAGGTGGTCAAAATTTCCAAGGAAATAATAATATACTCTACATGACAAGTGATGACGATGACGCTGTCTTTTTGTCCTTTTGTCGTCGTTCTGACCTCGCGCTACAACAGTCGTCTTTTATGCCAAATCCCTTCTAGTAACCTCAATGTCTTTTTTTGCCGTTAGTGTTATAACCTTGGAATTTCAACTAATTAAGCAAAGAAGATGCTGTAAAGCACTTTCTGAATTATCGTTTCCGTTTTAATGTTGCCGGCACCACCGCCGAAGACGAAAAGTGTCTGTGTACCACCGCTGATGACTATAGTCGACGATGACGCCGCCGCCGACTGGGAACGAACCCCATGCCGCCGCCGCTTGAAACCGCCTCGGCGCAAATCTCTAGTCAGGAACAGCGGTATCGCATGCAGCGTAACTCTGGCCTTTGTGAGTTTATAGTGGAAAATGAATGTATCTGACACTCGTGACACACGGGAAAAAAGGGAAGTACTTTAAAGTAAACCCCTTTTGTCGCCAAAAGGGACCATTTACAGAAAGGATTTACGTCGATGACACATGGCACCAGACCTGCAACTGCGGCTATATATGGTACTAGGGACCATACTGCCGCTTCTAGTGCGGTGCTAGTGACGTCATGCGGGCGTTTGAAAGTACGCCTTTGCAGGCCTAAAAGTAGACGCAAGATACGCTTTAACGAAAAGGATCTTTGTCGGAATGGAGTTAATTCTTCGCCGTGTGTCACTACGTCCAAACGCCTTTCTGGAAGACCTCCCTTTGTCTAAATGACTTTAGGGCACCCTTGTGTCACGGGTATGAGTTCTTTTAAAACGCTGTGTGTATCGCGTATGCCATAAAATTTCACACTATGCTTGCAAAACAAATAGTCAGTGGACTTTTGCTTACCATGCTTATGGCAGATATGTCAATATAGGTGCTCGAGGAAAAACAAAACAATAAATTCCGCTGCATTTTCGCTGCTCCTTTTTTGTTTGTGCCATGGAAAGCCCACAAAATATAAATGTGCTGCGCGTGATCACATAATATGCCAGTGGCGCGACGACATAGGTCTCTAGCAAGTATAGGAGGATAACCTAATAGAGTTTTTTATTGTAATAATTGCATGACACTCTACTAACAACCTGCACAGGACGCCGCACTTGTGCTGGTTGTGCGACGACACTGAAAGTCTGATTTATGTTGAAGTGTGGTGGCTCCGTCTGCGAGTTCGTAACTATAACATGCAAATAAAGGGAATTAGGAGTCCTTTTAGCTCCCTTTAATTTGGGAGTAATCGTTGAGAATTATTTGAAGTGATAATTACCCGCAGAGGTACATAATTTCGAGGTGTAATTCAGGGGTGCTGTCAGAAATTCTATTCACGAGCGCTCAACTTCCCTTTATGTTCGTGCGTGTGTCTGTATGTGTGCTCCTATCTACACACACGTGGCATCGAAAACTTTGGGTATTCAAAACCATAGAGTTTCCCAAAATTAACTAGAGGGCACTCTGGCGCCACGATCGTTCAGCGATTATGGGAATTATGGGTAGTACACACATTTGCCTAGTCTTCGTACTTGCGGGCGGCGAATCGTACTTGCGGCATCCTTTATTGATGAATATATGATGAACAGATGCGAGATGGTGGTACTTGGAGTGTTCACTCGATGAACAAACGTATGGACAGACGCATGGATGGAGAGACAGACAGATGCACGGACGTACCACAGACGGATGCACGGACGGACACACGGACAAACGGATGAACGCACAGATGAACGGGCACTAGGACGGACGGAAGCAAGAACGAACGGAGGAACGGAAGCGCGGACGGACTGACAGATGTTTCGCTCCACTCATCATCATGCACTCCGTGGATACGCTGCGACCTTTTTTTTAATACAGGGGTAATACAGGCAATTTTACGGACAGTATCTCTTCAGCATGTCTCTTAACACCAAAGTCCTTGAAAGTTTTATTCCAGATCATGTCAAAAGCACTATGGTGCTTGACGTGAACACTTGATCAAAAACACTTGATCAGGAACACTTGATCAGGAACACTTGATCTCCGATGGAGCCTCTCATGTAAATGATCTTGTTAAGGTAAACAATACGCAAGTGGTGGCTTTATACTTGCTGCTGGAAAGTTTCGATAGCTCCCGCTCCAGCATTTTCTTTGGACGCTTTCTTGGACCAGACATTACTTCGAAAGGCAGGACGTCATCGTGGTATCAAGGTGACTTTCACACGGCCAAAGAGGTAACCTTGGCAGGCTCTTGAGTGGATTTTGGCACCTGAATATCGAAGTAACGTAGCATCTTCTTTCCGAGCGTTTGTCGCTTACCAAGCGCACTCCTTAGAAGCGTCGTATTTTTGGTACCACGAAAAAACAATTCCCTAAATCGAGTAACCTTGTTTTAGAGGCGAAGCTTGGTATGGTCGAGCGAAATCCAGTGGGCGGCGTGACATTTACTGCGCATTGGTGTACCCTCCGCCTCTCTCTCCTCTCTTACGCTTCCCCTCTCTCGCCTCGCATTGGAGGCAGCGTCTGCTTGCCAACGCTCACCATTCCCCCTCTCTCTCTTAGGCATCCGTATTCGTGCATGCGCATGCGCGGAGAGAGATGACCATTGCGCATGCGCGCCCTCCTCTCCTTTGTTCTCCCTATCTCGCACGTCGCAACGCCGACGCAAACAGCGTCTGATAGTCTATGCTCGCTTCCCCTCCCAGGCATCCTTCCTCGCGGCCATTACACCCCCTCCTCTCCTACGCTCCCCCCTCTCACCTTGAAACGCCGAAGCAGGTAGCGTCAGCTAGCGAGTTTCTTGATTGAAAAAAAAGACTGCTCGCATTGGTGGTGGTGGTGGTAAAAACATTTACTTCTGAAAAAGTTCACTAAAGAGTGCCGACGTGGCGCATCAGCGTGCTAGAGTGGCCAGACCCTATTCCGGGACGCCAATGGAACTGGAAGCTGCCCGTGCGCACTCCACCAAGGAGCGTTGCGCAGCCAAGGTAGAGCAGCCGAGCAGGTGCTCCTCCCAAGCCTCTCTAGTTGGGATAGGGAAAGATGATGAGAAATGGATGGGATTAACTGGCCACGATGCTACGACTTGAAATGTGTCGGTGAGGACATGACAGGTCGAGCAGGTGCCATTGATTTCCAGCAAAAAATGCCTGGCCACCACCTGACTAATAAAGGTGTTCGTCTGCAGGCGGCGTAGCAGTCGTTCGTCCGCTTTCTCCAGACCGCGTGCGGGGTCCGGGTAGAGGCGGCGCGAAGCCCGGTAATAAGCCAAAATTTCGCGAAAGCGCGTCAGGTTGGTGTTGCCAGATTCCGTCTCGGGACATAAAGGGGCAACGGCCCGGATAGGAGAAGCGCGGGCAGTGGCATTTGCCGCCTCGTTGCCGGGCAGGCCCGAGTGGCCTGGGGTCCAGACTATACGAATGGAATGAGGGTTAAAGCGCCAAAAGGCTGTTTGAAGTAGGTGATCCACCAGCTGGGCAATGGAGCCCTGAAGGTACTCGGAACAGGCCGAGCGTGAGTCCGTCAAGATGGTGCGTGAGGCAGGGTGCACGGCGGTCAAAGCTATGACAACCTCTTCAGCGTGCGTTACTGTGTCTGCTCCAAAGGAGAGGCCATCGACGTGTTTGCCCTCTGTAATCACGGCCGCCGTGATGTAACCCGAAACCGTTCACTGGCCACCCCGTACACAGGATCTTGATCTCCAAGGTAGTGTCGGTGGGAAATTTCTCCAGTGCGTTGTTGGACCATAAATATTCGCGAAATGAGCGTGAACTAAAAGCGGACTGCCGGTATCTGTATTATATAAGTCTTCTGTGTCTCATTGCCCATTAGCAGTGATTGGCATGTTCCAGTAGGAAACATCGGTCCATCACTGCGCGCTTTGCGCCTCTCCAGATTTCTATCCTGCTCAACGCCACGATGAGCGCCAGCGACAACGCAGCCTAAAGCGCCCGCTGCTTCGCATCTACACATAGTTCTCTTTATGGTGAGTCTTTATAGTGTCCCTTCCACACGTCACGCCTTCTATTCCCCGCAGGCATTTCGGATCCGGAGACTGTGCCGACGTCCGTCCACCGGACACTCGGCTCTCAACCTGGGGCGTGGAGTCCCGGCTCCCGGGCTGGGTCTCAGCGCGGGACCTCCGCGAGTGCTCGAAGGGCACCAATCAGACCAAGCAGAGTCCCGTCATCAGGTTCTGCCCCGGTTCCCGACCATCCAAGATGGCTCGGCTGCAGCGCAAGGCGACCGCGGTGACGGCGACCGCGGAGTTGATGCCCCACCGACGCCACTCATACGAGGACAACTTCGTGAACCGGCAGAGCCAGTACCTGGCACGGTTAAACCTCACCGAGGAAAGGGACGAGGTCGTCGTCTCCCCCGCCGACGACCACGACGACGAAGACGCGAAGGAGATGAACGGCATGGATGAAGTTACTTCGCTGAAGGCCACCGTCGTCTACGCTGACGGTGACGGCGACGGCCGTGGATCTCTTGTTGGACGAAGAGTGAGAGGGGACGTGCGTTAGCGCAGCGCACGCAGCGCGTGCTTCGCTACCGCAGGTACCACAGGTATAGATTGCGTTGAGCACCCGCAGAAGCTCCGCGGAAGCAGGCTGCTGGGTGTCTCTGATGGATATCGAATGGGTAATATAAAGCCAATCGCACCTAGCATGAGGCGACAAGGAAATCCATGTGGATTTCTCAGAAAAAGGAGAGCTCGCGAAAAAGGAGTTGGATGAAAATTACTTTTAGACCGGGTATCAAACCCGAGCATACTCGGGTTCGGTCCTCCAACCCGGGCCTTTGCGGGGCTGTCACTCCGAGCAGTCAAGGAATTCACGTTGCGAGGACGAGTTAGAACTCGCACTCGAAACACGTAGTCACAAAACATTGCAAAGTGCTAATGACTCACAAGCGACCGCTCGTAGATTTACAGCAGTCAGTGGAGCTGAAAAGGGATGGTTATGCCTGTCACTTACCCTTCCCGCCACCTTACGAGGCTCCGCAGAAGCCACTAGTGAGATATTTCCAATGGCTGCCTGTGTTTGCAGAGCTGCGGCGGACGCCCCCAACGAAAATGTCTGTATAGTCACGACCACTCTATATTGTCGATGAGGCCACATTTAGAGTCTCATCAACTCGCGCACACACATTCACTGTCGCTCTAGAGCTCACTCACACTAACCAGGCGCAGCTGTGCGTGGATATCGGTGTCTCGTTTTAGGTATCGACACCTGCATTCGCTCGCACTTACGCTTAAGTCTACTCACACGAAAGGAACTTGGCAACGCTCGCGATCGCGCTTGCCACAATCACCCCATTTCGCTATCATAACTCTACTCTCATGATAGTATTCACTTTTCAAACAAGGAGTAATAGTTAAACGTGAGCAAGCAAAGAGATAGCGAAACGTGTCATAATAAATGATCGCTGTTAATGTTGACCAATAGACAGCCTGATGTTTTCTAGCTAACTACAGTCGCACACAACATGACAATGCAGGGCACTATCCTCCCTTTAATTCTTTATTCTTGATTTCACGTTTCCTCCTCTTACAAAAAAAAGGTGCAAAGAAATGATGTTGAATAGTTGTTACACCGTTGACTCTAGTCGGCTATTGCTTCTTCAGAGAGCATTGCAACCTCTCTTCATTCTACCTCAGTGCAATGACTGCCTAACAATTTTTCTCTGACTCACAGGTATACAGCGGGCAAGGCCGAAGCGCACGGCCTACAACATCTGCCTGGCGGGATTTTCCAAACAACAAATCGCGCGAGCTTAAGCAGCTATCAATAAACAGATATTTCGGATGGGTCTCGGGGGTTGTATATGCGTGGTATTACGTATCTAAGGTCGAGGGAAATTGAATTCACGCGGTGATGAACGTCATCTGCCTGAGGTCAGTAACCGGGGCAGACCGGGTCCAAATTGACGTCCCCGAAAGGTGGCATCTTGACGTGTTAGCGTTGTCTTACCTGATAAACGAGGATCTCGCATAAAACCGGCACTCGCGAATCAGGATTCGCAGGAAAAACAAGAAAAACAATAATCTCATTGGGCTCTCAAAAAAAAAAGAACGATTTCTTGTGGCAAACGCTTTTTACAAAACTGTAAGTAACAGGACCGGGGGATGAAGTCCCGTTATAAATTACAATCCCCTGTCTTCTTTGTATAAAACTTCTTTGAAAGTAAGAATTTCAAATTCGAATTTGAATGCTTCAGACATTGGAATTGAACTTTTCACTGGTTGAAATGCTTTAAAAGCTGAAGCGTTCTAACTGGTGCATAAAAAAGCGCCTGCGATGTGCTCGAACGCACGCATCAATTCGTTACGATAACTGTAGCAATCCTACAGTTTTCACATTGTTACAATTTACTATCCGTAACATTTACTATATTCGGTTTCACTGTCGAGACTATTTCTTGCTACGCCTTTCACTCCTTCTTTTCTTCTTCATTTTTTTCTATCATCTTTGCTTCCCCCTCCCCACCCATAAAGGCGCTCAGCGTACACTGGACGCGACGCGCATGAGAGCTAAAGCCCCTGCGAGAGCTACCACGTAGCTCCATCTGCTGGGAATCTCTTATTGACGGTTGATGTGCTTCGTCTGCAAGGGCTCAACGGTGCCTTCTTAAAGATTCTTATTTTGTATAGCCGTTTCGCGACTGTCAAATTTCCTTCGACCAACTTTTCTTCTTCCCTCTGCTCCGGACCTAGGAGGTGCCACCAAGCAAAAGAAAACTTTGTACTGACCAGCGTAGTTCGCATTGTGCGTTGTACGCTAAATAGAGAACACAAAGTCTCGCTCCGCGTGTTGCGCGAGCAGCAGAGGTCCGTCCGGTCGGTGTGACCCTGCACAGCGATCTCATTTAACCGCACTGCGCGCCTGATGTTTTCCTCGAAAGGGTTGCATTCCCTCCCATCTAAATCGTCATTCTTCAAAAAGACGCGGAGCCGTTCTACTTCATCCGCGCTTCGATGCAAGCCGTCTTCGCACGCCATATCTTGTTCGAGCATGCGCAAGAAACGTACGCAAAGAATCGAATCTCACGTACGTTCGTGCACGACCGCTCTGTTCTGCGCATGCGCGCTGTTTACGCGTAGAAGCTCTACGTACGCGAAACTAAAGCCGTCTAGTACAGGAGGTTTCACGCCCCAAAACTACGGTTGATTATGAGAGACAGCGTATACTGGAAGGTTCTGAAAATTTCGACTACCCGGTATTCTTTAACGTTGGCTGAAATCGCACATTATACACGATCCTCCAGCATTTAGCTTCCAATATTTACAGCTCTTCATCGGAGATTATCTTTGGGAGTATGTATTTATTCTAATACGCTTCAAGCATCAACCACCCAACTCGCACATGATCGTCCTTACTATGTCTCAAAGTTTAACTGTGGTGACCGGTTGAACTGTTTCAAAAGTCTAGCATTCCGATCGGTGCATAAGGTAGACTTGAGGTGTGCTGGAACGCACGAATCAATAATTAATTACGACCGTTGTAAAGATTCTACAGTGATCAAACTGTTACAGTTTATTATCAGTAACATTAACTACGTTCTGTCTAAATGTAAGCAACATTTCTGATTTAGCTAGCCGAGCGCGGCAATAAAACCAAAGGCATACTATGCAGCAACACAGATTAATGTAGCGTTTATTATTGGGTCTTTCTTTATAAGTCACACATAAAGTCGACGCTCAGTTCAAATATGTATATCCCTGCTAGCACATTTAATCAACCACTTCATGTTTAACATTAGTGACAAATTTAAACGTCAAAACTGAAGCGTTCCGGAAGTTGCACCTGTGACGCGCATGGAATGCGTGAATAAATAATTCGTTGCTACAGCTGCAAAAATCATACAGTATTCAAGTTCTCACAATTTGTTATCCTTACCATTTATTATTGTAAATATAAACACTATTTATTCTCTGGCTAGCCGAGTAGAAACAACAAAACCGGCTTCTTGCCATGCACAATGCGCAATAGTAGAGAGACAAAAGAAGTATTCAGTGAAAAGCTTCAGAGACAAGTAATTAAATAATTAGGCTACGCTACTGCGACTTCCGTTAGTAATCAAACATAAAAGCCCGAACTCAGTTTAATCACTTCTAGCTCCCTTACATTAGTCAAACGCTGAAAGCGTCTCAAATCACACCTGCGTAATGTCTGAAAAACGATACCTTCAGCCACACTTTAGTTAAGCGCACATTATGTACTCATGCGCTTCATAATATGTCCGCACATCCTGGGCCAAGATTCCAGATACTCCCTGGCAATGTAAACGCGGTAAATGGTCTAAGCTCTTCGAGGCCTAGCGTACACCCAAAGCATCGATGTAAAACTGAGCAACAACACCAGGCGTAGTAGCCAGGTATTTAGTCATGTCGTTTTCTCTCGAGTCAAACTCTGTGGCATACCGCGAAGCTTGATCTAGCAGTAGAAACTTCAGAAATAGTGCGCTTTTATTGCTTTTTTTACATTGGTACCGCCGTAAAACAGTGGAACTTCAGCTTGAAAGGCATCCGCGCTGCAATGCTATACGTTGCAGCCGGACCGTGACATGAACAAACCAGCAAAAAAAAATCGTGGTACATAATGCGCAAAGTTTGATCAGTGTGAACTTCAAACACAATATTTTTCAGCGTGACCAAAATAGCTCAAATATGGAGCACAGAATTCGAAATGACAGGACATTGAGAGTACTCACACTACTACCATCTTTTGTGCATCGCCTTTTATTTTATTTTTATTTCTTATTTTGCACTGGTAAATACCACTCTCACTGAGGTACCCCAACTCTAATATATTTCCCTATGTCCAAATCGCTTTCATTTCCCTTCTATTTTCGAGTACTTCAAAAGTATGCATGCTTCGCAGCTCCAGAGCGAACTCTTCTTCTCCCCCCCCCCCCTCCGATCTAAAGTAGGTCAGCCGATGACACATCCTTCAAGTTTCGTACAAGACCATGCAACGCGCAAAAAATGTTGTTAGCGTTCCGCGAAATCAAAATACAACAAGAAAACGTTTCGCTGCCATGGTAAATGGTAAGGGTAACTCAGCGTACTTTTGAATCGAGGAACGCCGACTTGCTTTTCCCTATTGAGCAGCTTAGCGTCTCAGCACAGTGCACGAGCGGGTGACGGGTCCCGTGATCTCATTGCTCCCTTGTGTTCTTGTTTGTTTTATTTCCCACGCACTGCGCCAATTATATAGCCAGGGTGGAGGGGATCTCACGCAAGAAGACACCGAAGCTGCGCGGTCAAGGTGTGTGAGCAAACAGCATTTATCGTCTGCTTTCGCCGAACAGACGGCTTTTTAATGCCGTCTGTTCGCCGAACAGACGGCTTTTAAGGGTTACCATCGCAGTGACCCTCCTAGGTTTCAGCATGGATCCGTTCCTGATTTCGTACTTCGCGAGGACCGCCGCGTCCATGGAGGACAGCATGGAAGAAGACTACGGCGAGGGCACACAGGCGTCGTCCGCGCTTATCGAGAACACTATGCCCGAGCCGCCCGTGCCGACCCTCGGGCCGTGGCCGGCGCCGCACAACTTCTGCTCGCGGTCGCCGCACCACAGCTAAGCCTCACGGTGAGTGTCTTCGCCATCTTGGCATGCATCGTGGTGGTTCCCTATTCTTTTTGAGAGTCTAGATAGCCTAGTAGTCAGTTTTATGAATGATGTACTAAGTTTTGGTGCGCACCAGTGCCCCGACTGTTTTTTTTTTTCGTCGCAGCGCGTGCGCGTTATTGTGCAACTTTTAGGGCGTGCGATCGAGATCAGCTGCCCGCTTCATTATCATAGATAGCTATGGCAGACGTCGCCATGATGGCTTCCCGGACCGTACCGTGGAACTGTTCTTTGTTCCACCAGTTTGTTTGTTTGCTTTTTTTCCTCCTTTATTTTGCCTCATTGCGGAACTCTGCGTGGCTATATATTGTGTTATTGTGCTAGACATTGTTGATTCTCGCCGAAATATCGTCGCAGATGTTAATTCAGTGTGTTTTCGAATCCTTTTTCTTTAGAACGGAGGAACTTCGCTCCTACAGTTGATTTGAAAGTCACCTTGAAACAAGCTTCAAGTGCTCCAGACTACGACGCGTAGAAAACTCAGCTGACATTGTAAATTCTTGCTGCGAAAAACTTTTCTCACCCAATTTATTTTCGTGACTTCACCTGCACATGACGAAATTATATTATTATTATTATTATTATTATTATTATTATTATTATTATTATTATTATTATTATTATTATTATTATTATTATTATTATTATTATTATTATTATTATGTAGTTAGGTATGCTAGTTCGCTATGCCGACCTCCGCAAAAAGAGTGTCTGCGGAAGCGTAATTCTGGTTTTCCTCGCCTTATTCATCAGTGTGCTATCAGTTGTGTATTGTTATCAGGTGTTCTTGGATCATATTTCAACTGTCTTAATAACAGCCTTCTCAACGACGGTGCCGAAGGAAAGCACGCTTGTTATTTTTTTTTGTATCTTTTGTTCTCCAAATTCTTCATGCTCTTGACTTCAATAAAACTAACCGCCAACCTCCAAAGTGTTTTTGCTTGGAGTTACCGCAGCGAATAAACATCTCTTTTTGTTTTTACGTTATCAACCGAGGCTGTCCTCGGTTATCAAGTTTTTATATGCCTTCATTGGTAAGGGCATATTTTGGATAATGTATCAGACTGTGTGGAGAGCCGACCAGATACATGTCCATGGCTGTACCGAATATAGCCGCATATTACCGGCAACAGCTGGCTACCACATACACTCAAACAATACCAGCACTGTTGTTTAGAAGGTAACTGACGTTAGACAATGGTGTATGACTAACTGCATAGCCTTGGCTGTAAAAGTATGAGAAAATAATTTGAGGTAACACTATTCCAGAGAACACTATACAACAATTGTTTTTCAGCACTTTGTTTACCAAGACGCCTAATATATTATTACATAAATTTTTTTCTATCCTTGCGCTGTATTTCTATAGTATTATAACCTTCTGATTTGATCATAGTGTACTGATGCTACTGTATATAGGTACTTCGCACCACGTTGCTTTTCGCCAACTTTGACGCATTTCGAGACCACAAAACAGATCATGGATTTGTACAGTAATGTCTTCGTCACTCGCATAATCATGTGTTCTTTCGATTTGAATGGTACTACAATTTACAGTTATGTCGAAGCCTTACCTAGTTTTTATCTGCTTTTTTTGTGAATGTCTTACCACCAAAGTATTTATTCATAGGTGTCCAAGTCTTTGTCAAGATATCAAAAGATAGCTTTTACAGCGGGCTCCAGTTTACCATTGATGGCGAAAAAATATCAAAATTGAAAGAAATGTAACGTTAATTCTAGGTTTTATCGCTATAATACCGCTGCGTTCATTCAGTGGTGGCAGTTAGTGTTGTTTATTTAAACTAGTGCCGTGAATAACTGCCGTGAGTAGCACTTAGTTTTCGTCTCACGTTCGGAATGAAAAATTTGTTACTTCATTTTTTTGGATGTTGTGTGGATGCTTGTTTTTTTTCGAGGGGTGCGACAAGGGATGCTAAATTAGTGCATTACGTGGCGTTGCTTTATTGCTTTCATTTGTGTCTAGTAGTTGTCACGAGAACGACTCCCTTCTCGAATAATCCGCATACTCTCTTCAAACAGCGGACTGGCATAAATTGAACGGGTGCTCGACGCACTCCAGTTTTCTTTTTGCTCTTTTTTACTGATATAGTGAGAAAACTTTGCGACTACTTTCCGCCAACTAAAATGGAAGAGTAAAGCAAACGTCACAAGGTACGTAAGACGGGTTCAAAGCAAACGTTATCTTCATTATCTATTTTTGTGTCGACTGTGATGACTGATTTTATACCAGTGCCCCCCCCCCCTCATTTTATTCCTTAAATCTTTCGCACTTCACGCAGCTTCACGTAGCTTTCACCATTTGCTCACCGTTCACCAAGCCACGATCTCATTTGATCACTTCATCATTTTGTATTCTTCAAGCATGATTGTCCGTCTCCCTGGTGGTTTGACACCTATGACGCCGTGGAAACCTCGTCAACTTATCGAGCTTTTAATCCCGCACTCTTCCTATCGAAAGCAAATAAAACTGATTGATTGATTGATTGATTGATGCACGATGATGTCAGGTATTTTGGTAAACTTAGATGTAACGCTGACCTGACACCTTGACGTAACGTGCAACTAATCAAGTAGTTTCGCATGACGACATACAATCCTTCTTACCACTCGTGTCGCCGACAGTACCTCATCCAGTTTGGTGAGAGATGAGTGACCGTCAGCCTTTTCGACTTGATATTCGCGTCTTGTGTCAATTTTCAGGGATTAGCGCAACACGTCCTCCAGCGAAGCTTGCCCTCTCTCCACTTTTCGGTCGTATAGGGAATTTAACATTCACCTCTACTTCAGGGCATAGGACTACCTGCGCTCTAGGAGCTAATAAGTACGCAGCTTACCACCTAATTTTAGTTCCTGTAAGACTTCGTCGTCGTGAGCGCTATAGCTTTGTACTCGAAAGCATGCGCTTGCATCTGTGTGGCTGCTGTGATCGCGCTGGCGCGTTTATCGTTGCGGGTGCGTTCCCGCGCAGAAAGACTTGCGTCAACGCGAGCATGCGTGTGCACTTAAACGCGTCCGCATACGTTAACGGTAACCTTCCCGTACAACCGCGAAACGGGCGATATTGCAAGTGCGGGCACGTTAGGCGGTACGGTGCATGTTGTGAAGTGAGTACTCTTCGCATTTGTTCGCAATAAGACGGTGTACTTGTGAACCGCGACATCTTCAAAACAGGGAGGAAAAATAAAAGATTTGCTTTGTCCCCTGAGAAGCTTGCCTTCTCTTTCAACACATGTGCTATAGGAGACGTCCACTCTGATCGCCTTTGCAGTCATGACAGAATGTTTCGAGGGCAGGTTGCTCAAACTACCGTTCCGACAAGCGGACATGTCATGCTGTGACTGCCCACCTGAGCACGTGCACGCACACTTCCTCGACTTTCTAGGTGATGGGGCTTCATTCAGTGATAGATTTAGAACGACGCGAAGACCTACACAAGAACTGTATGTTCCCGCTGTGTCAACCACGGGATGAGCGCCGGATCAGAGCAGATTTGGTGCTGCATTAAGCGTTGGATCGGATCCTGTTCTTTGACGCAGGTGGCAGAAGCAAGTCGACAGCCTCCAGTACGAGAGCCGGTGGCAGCACGCGGGGTCGCGCTCGCCGAGCCCCCACCACCGCCTTCGAGACCTCCGCCGCACCTTTTACTGTCGATGCCTCGCTCAGGGGGCGCCACGGCGTCCCCGCCAAGCCCGAAACGGCCGGAGTGATGGGGCTCGACGCGATCACTACGGTGAGAATCGGCGTGACGCCATTGTCTCTCACCTCTTCAGTCGCAATGCTTCGCCATACGACCGCAACGTGCATTTGTGCATTCCCACCAGCGACCAATGTGGGAACCACGCTGCGTGAACATGAAAGACTGGCAGCGTCTCTTATGCATTCGCCTAAAACTACTGGAAAGACAAAAGCACTGTTTTTCAGGAGAGCTCTAATTCTACCCTTTTAATGATAACACAGCCCTTTGATGACATTCCGTTTTGTTCACCGATGTGCCTTCATAACATCGGTGGACAAAACAACAAAAGCAACAGAACAATAACAACAAAAGCAACAAAAGCTTCAGAAAATAGCCCGCCGATTTTCGAGTTTCTTTCCCTTCTTTGCCAAAATATATTCAAGAAAATGTTCTTTTGAGCTTCACAAAAATGATGAAACATTCCCTTGTAATTTACGCACGTTACTTTTATATAAAAACGAAAAATAGACTTTTTTACCATAGAACAGAACTTGAAAATGTGCTTTCAGTTCGGACGTTAGAAGGTGGTAAATGAGGTGACCGGAAGTTTTTTCCGCGGTACAACGCTTGCAACGTTGAAACCGTCTATACTGTTTCGTGTAGAAAGATGAGTATCATTATCATGAACTGCTCCCAGCTTTCTAGCGCGCATGCCCTCTTCGACCTCTTCTTGGTCTTCTGCTTCCCCCTCGAAACGTGTGCACCCGGTTCGTGCTAGTTTGTGCTAGAGTTACTGTATATGCTACCTAAAGGTAGCATATGCGGTAACTATAGTTCATGTTCTCCCGCAGCGCCCTCCAGCGTGATAGCAGTAAGCCGGAACGCGCAGAAAAAGAAAGAACGACGCGGGATTCGAACGAGCATCGACGATCTGAATGCGAACCTCGTAATCCCTCTAGCGCGCCAGCACAGCAAAACATAACGTCGTGTAGTATGGCATCAATCAAGCGTAAATCAAGTGATGTGGTTGACTTGTATTTAACGAAAAGCCGCAACTACAGAAATGTGCAGAAAATGTGTTAAGTGACGCGGGCGTGGCGCGGCGATTTAAAATTTCTCACTTCACCTGCGGTTCTTTATGTCATGTACCCGGAACGTGCGGACTGCCCTGCCAGTGGACTATTAGCAAACATTCAACCATGTGTTGTAGGAATGTCAAGCCATCGGCTCCGCTTTGAGCAAGGACAGGTGGGCAGCGCTCTTACGCAGCCAGTCATACCCTGGCCGTCCAGAGTGACTTTGAACGGGCCGCTAAGCTCGGCTTCACGGCCCCTACATGGGATCAGCCGGGTGGTGTGGGGCCTCCCCTGCGTCTTCTCGGGACCAAAATAAAGTTTTACTCATCATCACCACTGGAAGAAATCCATGCCTTATTTACATGTATTCATTCCTAGCAATTAAACTTTATGTCACGGGAATTTTTCCGTAGCAATATTTTTTTGTCTTTTTTGTTAAGTAGAGACTCATTAAAGAGCCACTGACGAATGTCATTGGTTAACACTCGTTTTCGGTAGCAATGTTCTTCCGAACGCCTTTCCAGCGTCTGGTGAAACAACGGGGGACGCGGGTGCGCATTGCGTTCGCATGTCGTCCCCTGAATGGAGCTCGGCTAAAGTGCTTTGTAAATCTTCTAGGTTCGCACGAACCTGACAGCAGGTGCCTGCTGCGCGTAAGACGAGGTTGGGAGAGGAGGCAGCTGTCGGCATCTATAGGTAAACGCGAAATGTCCTTACGGACTCTATAGACACTTCTACGGTTGTTGGGGTTTTATACGTTTCAAAACCACAGTAAGATTCAAAAGAACGATAAGATTATGAAGAGCGCCGTATAGTCTAGGGCTACGAAAAGTTGACCATCTGGTGTTCTTTAACGTGTAGCTATATATATCAACAGGCACACGTGCTTCACGGCGTTATCACCTACATCGAAATCAAGCCACCCTGACAGGGATTCGTTCCCGCGACACTAGGGTTAGCAGTCCGGCAGAATAACCAGTAGTGTCAGGTAGTATATAGGTATTAACTAGCGAGATCACGTGTGTCACCATCATCATCATTTTCATCTTTTTCGTTCACTCTCCCCTCTGGTAAGGTGACCTGACTTCACGTCGGCTCCTCCTCCTCCTCCTCTTCCTCCTCCTCCTCCTCCTCCTCCTACTACTACTACTACTACTGCTACTACTTCTAATATTTCAAGTGCAATTACAACTGCTATGGCTGCTAGTACTATTACTACCCCGACAACGACGGCAGAGAGTAGAGTGAGACAGCCTCGGTGTAAAAGCCCGCGTTGCGCTTTCTACGTCATGTGGAAACAGTGTATGGGTGGTCACATTTTGTGCCACGTTGCCAGCAATATTGCTCGCTCCTTGGTGTTTTTTGTACCTCGAGCTTATTGTGCTGCTCTCGCAATGATGACTCGCAGGACAGCGAGTCGGTGATCGACATGCAGGCCGAGCAGTACATCTCGGCCATCCTGCCCGACCCGTCGACGACCGTCTACGCCACGGGCCAGACCTCCGGGCACTCGGCAAACGCTCCGTGCAGCAGCTAATCGGCGGGCGACGGCTGCGAGGAAGAGCCGCCCGTCATATCGTCGCCGAGACGCCCCCGTGAGTCGGTCATTAACTCTTATTAACGCGATAGCGTTAACGAGCTCGTTTTGCGGAATATCAGCGTTGTTAATGGGCTAAAATTCACGATGTAGTCAACTAACTTAAAATAAAAAAAGCTTGCACACAAGTGGCAATCAAAGCCAGACCACCAGCGTGACAAGTAGGTGATCTACCACAGAACTGCGCCATTGCTTGTAACTGCCCCCTCCCCCCAACAAAAAGAAAAAAAGTATTAATTTGGCCGCGTATCTTCGTGATCGACTGCAAATGCTGTCGAAAGACGAGAGAGATAGAGAGATGAAAAAATTAGGAAGAGATAAAAAGGACGCTATTTTCTGCCTGCCGTCGCGGGAGCACGGCTTATTGCCTTGAAGGAGGGCGAGGGGGACGTAAAGTTAATCGAAATAAGAGAGGAGAAAAAGAAAACTTGAAAGGCATGACAAGAGAGAGTCTTGTCAGTGCAGTCGGTAGCACGAAGCGAAAACACTCGGATATAAGGCGGCGAGGTCCGCAGAAGCGTAGAACTCGCGTAAAGCTCTAGGGGCTGGAGTTTTGAGCGCGCGGGACATGGAACGTCCTCCACTGTTGCCGCAGGCAGACCGAGCAGGCGATGACGACTCAGCATCGCGCGACGTTCTCCGGCCAGGGTAGGGCAGGAGGTAATACGCTGCAGCGCTGCGTCGTCGCGGAACCTTCGGCACGCAGGCGATGAGCAGCGCTACCGGAAGCCAGGCGCTGCTGGTGAACCAGCAACCACCGCTCACATCTGTTCAGGCCGGTCTCGTTAAGCACAGGCTTGCCCCTTGTCACCAGCGTGTCAGGGTGCGCCGTTGGTAGGAAAAGCCGCAGTCGTGGCCTGGATTCATCCGACTCGGCTACCACCTTGGTGACTGACGTGTCACAGTGGTGCGCTGCCTTAGCGGTGGCGTCAACCACCTCGCTACCATGGCTGTCCTAACGTGCAAGAGAGGCTCGCTATCTCCGATGGTGGTCAGCTTGGCGTGCAGGAACGCCACAGTGCTGCATGCTTGGTCTGGTTGGAGCAGCGCTTGCGTGGCTGGTCGGGAGTCGCACAGAATCGCCATGGGCAGTTGGAGTGCAAGGAAGGAAGCAACAAAGAAAAAGAAGGAAGGTTAACCAGAAAGGACAGCTGGAGTGGTGTCGCAGCGAGGTACGTAGCTGCCGAGTGAAGGAAAAGATGATAGTCGTCGTCGAAAGACGATAGTCTTCTGCCGGCCTTTTTTGGTGCATAGCTTCGCATTATCAGCCCCGCCTAAGAAACACTATTTAGAATTACCTGTCTATGCGTATTGTAATAAAAGAGCACACCACCTAACCCATACGTATTCATGCTGCGCCTCAGATACGCGTAATATTTGCGTTTTGATCGATAATGTTCCCATGCAGGTATATGAACGCAACGACCAGTTCAAGATTAAACTTTGGCCGGGTGGTAGAATCGTTTCGTGTGGCAGATAGATCAGAATCTATTCGTCTAGATATCCAAAGAAAGACTTTCAGTTTTTGTAAACCTATACGATTCATACGTAATACAATGATGTCAATAACGACTGTAATGTTCCGTGGTAGAAGCATCGACATCCGAAATACACAACGAGCGAGGCAGATATAGGTCCACTCATTGCATCGAATCAGACATATGTAGTGAGCATCAGCAAAACGTGACATCCAAAGGTCACCCGTTGCGTAGAGTTTTCTAAAATTCAGGAAACTGTGACTCCGTTGTGCCAACGCTTACGGCTTCAGAACGAATTGGCTCTGACGAGGCTGGCTGCATGACGTCATGCAAACTCTTTTCTTTTTTTATCCTTCCTCAATGGCTTTAATAACCCACACACCTTCTCGCCCCTTCTCTTCGCCTGAAAGAACGATTCCGTAATCCATTGCTTCGTGGCATTCGCAGGTGGACGCCAAGCGCGAAGCGCGCCTGTGCGTCGGCGGCGCCGTATGGCCATCGATGGTGACGAGCGCATAGTGAGTGAGCCCCAGACGGGACGCTGGTCGTCGCTGCTGCCCGTGGGCACGGTGGTGCGCAGACCCTCAACCAAACTGGTGCAGCTCGTCGCGCAGGCCATCCACGAGAGCCCGCACCGGGTGCTACAAGTGACGCACGTCTACGCTGCGTTGCAGTGAGTGTATACACTTCCCACCTACGCCGCCTTTGTCTCTGCGCTCACGGACCTCTTGGAAAGGCTGCACCGCACACAGACGGAGAAAACGTGAAGAGACAAGGCAAAGTGATTGCGCCTTCCCGAGTTTCTCTTCGTATGCGTGCTCTGCAACCATTCTAAGATTTGTCAAGCCATCCTCAAGAGATATCAAACAGTTTCACGCAGAAAGGACTGCTCCCCTGCAGGGTTTCGGTTTGCCTAGCAGCGCCTTTGGTAGGCGAGCCAGGAATCCTAATATTTTCACTAGGCTGAGCTGAGCAGTGTGCATCTGGGTGCCGTGTTCTTGCTGAAGGGCAACAATAATAATTGTGAGGGCTTTACTTCGCAAAACTACGATATGAATTTGAGAAAGCGGCTGGTTGGGCTAGATGGTTTAGAATACCTAAAGTTTGACAGCGCAAAAAAATAAATAAATACATGGCGGATAGGACACATAGTGCTTGTCCCGTCCTTTTCCTGTCGACCGTGTATTTTTTGGCGTTGTCAAACCTTAAAAATTTGAGAAAAGTCGTGGTAAAAAGCACTGAAATTTTCGGCCACCGGGGGGTTCATCAACGCGTGCGTATTTGTGCAGGGACCTCTGGCACTTCGCCCCCATCGAAATGCAGGCGCTGCGGTCGGTATTCGATGTCCCTACCTTGCAAGAGCAACGAGTCAGCAACACCTACAGAATTTCATTGATTAATGCGTACAATTCTCTAAGCTAGCGAAACGTTGGCCTCGCCACTCAAGAACAGAAACTGTGGCCTGAGGTTTGTACCTCTCAGCCTTTGAGACACGTTTTATAGCCTTTGTATGCGGATTGGGTGACAGTCATCATCTGGCTCACTTGAGTTCCCTTTGTTGGGAACCCTTACGCTTCCCGAACAAAATGCCGGTTATTAACGTTCCCGTTTGAAAGGAGTCATCTCGCATGTCTCATGTATAGGCGATTCTAGAAGGGAATTCTATGTGAGCATTCAAAAGCATCTCCACACGGACATGCAGAAATACTGAAATCTAGACGACAATCCGTAATCACAGATGTTTGTTGCGCGGATATCTTTTAACATACGGTGACACGCGAAAAAAAATCTTCACAGCAGTCACATCTGTGTAGCTCACGAACACGCATGTTACAGATATTCAAAATATTTGCACTCACGTGCAGGCTGCCTGTGAAGGATCAGCGGACCACACGTTTGAGACGCTTCACATTCCCTGTTTATTATTTTTTGTGAAGTTGTGCTTTATTCATCGTAGCACAAATCTCATTCACAGCGCAAGTTACTTTCCGTAAAATTTTCAATTTCATACGTCAGAATTTAATTTACAACTACGAAACTATTTCTTCGAGACCTTCACGTTAAAGCTACACTCGTATTACCATCGGGCTTTCCAGATTATGGCCGTAATCCTGTATCTGTTGAGCCAGAGGAGTTAAAATCGAACACACAGCCGGTTTATACATAATGACGTTGTGCCACTTACGTCATCTAATGCGCGTAACAGGAGCAAGTACCCGTACTACAAGCTGCTGGACAAGGGGGGCATCAACAGCTGGAAGGTAAGTGTCGCAACAACTACAGCTGTTGCCACCAGGGCAATCCTCCACCACTAACGTCGTCACAGTGGCTTAAATCTAGTCAGCGCGGAAAAACCCGCCGCGACACGGGAGAGACAAGGACAATTAAGTTGCCGAAAAGTTCAACTTGCTGTTTTTAATTTCAGGGGAAGGGGCAGTTTTAGGTATGAAACGTCAGTTAGGCCATTCCAGCACTTTGTCAGGGTGGCACTTAGCTTAACACTTTAAAGCAGAACACAGCGGGAAAAAAAACGCAGATAGCACATGAGGCAACGTGATGTACTACATCTTCAGTTTTTCACGCTGTTAAACTTACTCATGAAGCTTATTGCCTCCCTAACACATTCTGATTCTAACGCATTCGGATTGACACTTTATTTGTGCTTTCAAGTGGTTACTTTCCATTTTTATAGGCCTCCATTATTTGGCTGATACGCCAGGAAAGAGTCTCTAGCAGGGGCGGCGAAGTTCCTGATAACTCACAATTTTGTTCAGTATGAGTGGCAACACGGTGATCCTGATCGTAAACCCCTCATGTGTAAGTGGCGGCCCCGGCGCTAGGGTATATTTATAGAAAGAAACACACATTTGGGATTCTGGCGTTGCGTTTGATCAATTTATTGCACATGGGTCCTACAATAGACCTTGAAAACCTACGAGTGCCTCGTCGGAGTTCTCATTCAATGTGACTGTACATTGTAGACCCTGGATGCTGTTCTCCTAGACGGAACAACCAGTAAGCCACCTCTCGTAGTCGCTACTAATTTGGCAAACAACAGGCACGAAGCCGGACATTTTTTTCACGGGGGGGGGCCTTTATGGTTTCGGGAGGGGCACCACTTTTATGCAATGACGAAAATAAATTCGGGGAGGAAGAAAGGGGGGAGGGGCACGCGCCTGGTGGGCCACCCCTGGCTACGCCCCTGGCAACCATGTACTACCTATTTGTGTTCGCAGTGTCTGCGCGTCCACACAATATAACCGACGTACTGAAGACCTCAGTTATCACTCTCTCAATGAAGCACACACTAAATGAACAGCGCAATAAATCAAATGCTCACCTACCAAAGTTTTGAAAATTACCATTGTCTTGTGCATATGGTATTTTTGTTTAGTATATTTTGACCTAACATGTCGCACATGGAGCAGTTAACAAGCAGTCAACTACAACTTGCGATCAAAGAAAATGAGCACATGATCGGCTATCTTTCAGGCGCCTCATATTGCATGTCTTTTGGAAGTCTAGTAATCAGTTGAAATTGAGAATGCTCGAAAAAGATTGTTTAAAGCTGGTGAGCTGCTTGGGTACTTAGAATGCTTGTGGTGTACGTGATTATTGAATGTGCGGGCCTCATATTATGAACCAAGGACATCCTTCAAAGGTACCAACACATTATTTTCAGGTCACGTATGGCGTCACGGTACCAGCCAGCTACAAAGGTAGTGGCTGTGAAAAAAAACAAGCAAAAAAACTATTGTTTCGCACCATCACTTGAGACACCGTCATCATTACAGATAGAGGGTTGGACGAGATGGGGGTAATACTCTCTGTCCTCTGCCTCACCTAAAGGAAATATCAGGCTAACCTTAAACAAAGTTTACTCACACGGCGGAATAAACTGATGGGTTGCTAGGAGACTTATTAGACTCGTTCTTCGAGAGTGATGCAGAGCCCCTATAGAGATCTAATTTCATCTGGAAATCTATATCACGCAAGGAAAATAATTTTAACACAAGTGCGCTATCAGCACAGCATCTGGCCGTGCAATGCTGCTAGTACACTGTGGAACAGCTCGCGCCCTACAACGCTTGGAAAAAAGTTTGTCTTTGTCGATCGCTGTTATTCGCGGTTACATTCTATCAGCTAAAACTCGTGAAAGGAGTTTAGAAAGTGCCGCACAGCCCAATGCGTTACGTTAGAATCGACGTTTCTTTCATTTGTCTCATTCGTTCATGCTTATAAATATCGAACGGACTAGGCAGTGTTTAAGGTATGCATGCGTGTTCATGTATACGGTCCTTTTTGTACAGTGCAGAGCACTTTGCAAGCGCCCTTCTAGCTTTCCACCTTAACTCCCGACAAATGCCCAGAAGACGATTACACCTCATTCGCCGCCAATAACGTCATGCTCAACGTAGTGCGTGACGCGGGGGGCACGTTGCGCCGAGCGATGCGAGGCCAGTAGTTGCGATGCGTCTGACCTCTTCTCCTGTCCGAAGACAGCGAGATGAAATAAGTGAAGCGGTGATGTAAGATCACTAGCTCACACCTCGCAGAGCTCGGTGCGCCACGCCCTCTTCCAAAAGTGGTTCGTCAAGGTGTGCCCGACGTCCTTGTGCGAGAATGTTCGGCACAGGAGTTACTTCTGGGGACTCAACTACTACCTCAGGTGGGTATGCGCGCGGCAGTGCGCTTTTGTAAGTGTGTAGCTTAGTGTGTACTTGTGTGAGATTAAACACGGTCGGCTGACGTTTGGGAAGCACACGCGGGTTCCTTGTTCACTGAGATGGACTAGAAGTGGCAGTCATGTTCAGAAATCGTTGTCATTCAATTGACGAGAATTTGTAGTCCAGTCAGTGAACAAGAAATTCAGCATGAGGTTCCGAAACTTACGACCATGATCAGACTTAGCGATTGTGTTTCATATCATTCGTCCATCCAGTGCCTGACCAGACGAACTTTCGTCGTACTCATGAGTGCTTATGTTAGTGCATCCGTGTTTGTGTGTGGATATGTATGTTGCGCGCGTGGAGGCACGCTATTGCACCGCAGTGTGTGTGCGCATGTGCGTGCGCGCACGCGCGTGTGTGTGTGTGTGTATGTGGGCGTGCGTGCGTGCGTGCGCACGCTCGCTCCACTTTTAGGCAATGGTGTCATGTGCAGCAAAAGCAATGCAGATGATTTCAGCTCATCGAAAACTATGTGGAGTGTTACATGGTCGACCATATCCAAGCTAAATACATCGTCGTTATTTACGTTGGTTAACCTAGAATTTTTCTTCACTTTTGCCGTAGAAATGTCCGTTATCTATCGCACCCGGTCATGGTGATGATAAGCACAATGATAACTCTCCCATCTGTGTATTCAGCCTTGGCTGTCTGAGCTCTCTAATGCGAATGATGTACTCCGCTGCTCCCCGTGACTAGTCATTATTCCGTATTTTGCTTCTACAGTCTTGCCTAGAATTACTTTAGGACTAACAACGTAGCTCGCGGTGAAATTCGCTGATTGTGTGTCTGGTTGCAGAGTACCAGTAATACGGTAGGATGATGATCGACAGAGAGAAAAAAAAATTCCGCCATATCCACGAAGTGAATGATGATGAGTTGGCGAAGCTCCGGAGGTAAACCTGGTAAACCATGAATCCTCTGTACATTTTGCCCACTCGATTACATCGCTCCCCTTAGCCTACGTCGCCGCACTAAATCGAACGATTGCCTTCAACCAATGACACGCGCCATATGTGACATCATTCCTATTTTATAAGATCTCGCGTCTTTCATCAACTACAAGTACCGCTTTCTAGTTTATAACATCTTGCATCTTTTCATCATCAGCTACAAGTACCACCATCTAGTAAACACTACAAGAACTAAACGAGAGGTGGCTACATACAGGAGACGGTACCGCCATCTAGTGAACACTGCAAGAACTAAACTAGAGGTGGCCACATACAGGGGACGGTACCGCCATCTAGTGAACACTGCAAGAACTAAACTAGAGGTGGCTACATACAGGCTACAGGGGACGCACAGCCCACGCCCTAAGGAGCTTCGCCCCTAAAAGAGTTCGCACCTCTGAACGTTCATCATCCTTATCAGAATACAGCGTGAGGCAATGTCCGCCACCGAAGTTTTGTGATACGGGAACACGAAAAAAAACTCGCTCGGTACGTGCTACGAGACTTCAAGGCATGATACCGCGCGTCATCCCTGATGTCGAGGAACGTGACTTCTCCCTTGCAGATGAGCTCGAAAAAAAGGGGGGACAATAGCAGTCAGATCGAGTCGAGCTAGGCCATGTCCGAATTAGAAGCTTGCAAGTTCAGACGGCACAAGCTGACACAGACGAGACACTGGACAACAAAGACGCAGCTCTTGTCTTCTCGTGTTTTGTTGTCCGTGTTTTGCTCTCACAACCATTACGAATGGTATCTGACTTACCGGCTTTCTTACGGTTGGGTCGCAGGCCACGGGAGTGGGTGATGCCCCAGATAGAACCGAGGGCCTTTTCGTCGCCGGTCCAGGTCAGAGCAGGTCATCGAGGCGATGATGACGAGCCGTGGAAAAATACGGCGGCGCCGTCCGCCTTCCAGCTCGAACCGGAGCGGAAAATCTCGTCGCCAGAGACTAAGAAGCCATCGGGCCGCAAACGGAGGCAAACTGCAGCCCGCGGCAGTTCCGACTGCACGCCTTCGGTTCCTCAGCTGTCCATGGAGGAACAGGCCGGCCCTTCGTCCACCTACCCACAGCCCCACAGGAACCTGTGGAAAATGGAGTACATGAAGATGGACGCCTGGCCTGCGGCCTCTCAGGTAGGAGGCTGTACCGCAGCGCCGGTCTACCTATGTGGCGTGCAGTACTAAAGCGTTTTTGGTGATGCGTTCCAGGGCAACTCCCAATCAAGTGTAAGAGGCGCTGGTTCAGGGTATGTGCGCGTGACCAAATCCATATTCAACTTGCTCTACGTCATGCACCTACAAGTTGTAGACGCATTTGGTGTATTTCGCGAACGAGAAACCTGACGTGCGGCAAACGCCGGTATACCGGTGTTCGCCGTAATATATGTGCCAATATGTGCGGCAATATATGCCGCAATATATCCCGCGATATATGCCCTATGTATTGCCGCCGACCGCGTCATACATTGGCGACCATATATGGACGTCATATATGTACTGACTTCATATATTGGCTGGTCATGTATTGGCGACGTATACTGCCGCCGACCACGTAATTTAGGCACCTTGCTGTCGATATTTACATTAGTGACTGCAGCACCAGAAGCCAAAACCAAGCAGATAGAACAGCAATAATGAGACGGGGTCGGTCGAAAAGATGCACGCATCTCCCTCTATGCATTACCGGGCGTACTGGGGAAAATCGTGGCCAGGCTAGATGGGGGACGCGTGCACACGTCTTACTTTTCGCGGGCCCCTAACGGCAAACGTTATTGACAAGTTTGAGACGGGGCAGTGCGAGCAACGCCGCTTGACCTGGTGGCTGCCTGAGCAATTTTCTCTCCGCCGACGATAGATATCCGCTGCTGTCACCGGGCCGACGGAAGACACCGATACTTTATCTAGAGGAACGCGCCTCGCAAACAGGCCGAGAAGTATACCCCCCACGGTTGCGAGACAGCTTTTAGGGCTGAAACCCCTATAGAACTACACATTGAAGCCGTTTAACGGAGTTAATTTTAAAGCACACAAGATCATGCGTTAATACTAATAATATAATAATAATAAATACGAACATTGATATTATTATTATTATTATTATTATTATTATTATTATTATTATTATTATTATTATTATTATTATTTGGTGTACTACGTGCCACAGTCACAATATGATTACGAGAGTGGAGGCCTCCGGAAATAGGACCATCTAGTGTTCTTCAGTGTATACGCTGACATCGCGCAGCACACACGGGCCTCTGGCATTCTCCCTCTATCAAAATAGAATCCCCGCAGCAAGCAAACAAAAGGAATAAATATCCAAACAAAAAATGCTTTCAGAATATGAGCAGTAAAAACAATGGTGCGGAAGCATTCACTGCTGGAACTCACCCTATACTACCGAAGGCTTTGTGCCTGAAGCATGAAACAAAATATGGACAGGTGAAAAGAAAAAAAAAGTGACATTTATGGCATGGTTGGGCAGGCTGGCGATTGGTACGCGTTTTCAAATCACAAGCACGTAAAAACGGAGGCGACAGAAACACACCTCAAAGAATGCAGGCGCTATCCTACCACGTCTTTTTCGTTCGCCTAGGCTTGAGCTGAATACTTCCTAGCGGTTTAGTCCCTCTTGCGATACCTGTCTGCGGAAAGATGCTATCGCAGAATAGCTGGTACGCGAGACCCGAGCCTTCGCTCCAGGTCATACGGTATAACGGCGCATTGTTTAAACATGTACGAATGAGTAGATGAATAATTTTTGAAAGTTTCACGTGCCAAAATCACGAAGTCATTATGAGACACGACAACGTAGGTGAAGGGGGAGAGAGGTGCTGCGTGAATTTCAATCCCCCGGGGTTTCATACGTGCCCACGCACCTAAATGAATCGATGAGTGAATGTTAACAAGACCAGTGTGTGCAGGCGTTCGTGAGCCCAAGTGAATCTGCGACCACTTCCGCGGTGCCTACAATGGCGTCGCCGGCACCGGCATTTGTGCCAGCGGCCGTGGACAGCTTCCAGAGTTCGTGGAAGCCGGAGTTTCCACCACTTGATCAAAACGAGCAGCAGCTGATGACGTGGCCGGAGTCTCCACAGAGGTCCCAGGAGTCCCAGCAGAGCTGGGGAGAGTTCATGGCGTCGGAAGCGGGAAACGTGCTCTGGGAGATGATCAGATCGGTCGACATTGGATGTTAGTGGTGTTCCCACGAGAAACAGAAGTGACATCTGTTTACGCAGGAACCTGATATGTTTCCCTTGTATATAGGGGCCCTTGAAAGAGTTTTCAGTGACCTCGTAATGATCTTGTCACCGCTCATAATGCAAAAGATGTCACGCGATGACAATGAAAGCGTACCATAGCATGATCATCTGTAAGATGAAATTATGAGCTATAAATGCGGAAGCATTAGGGAGGCACTAAGGAGGAAGACAATTTTTCCGTTATCGGTAGGAAGAAAACTGGCCCCATTTTGTACAAAGTGTATTTTGACGGGAAGGGTACTGGTACTAGAATCTTGGAAGAACGCAAACATCATCTTAATCCATAAGGAAAGAGACGCCAAGGACTTGAAAAATGACAGGCCGATCAGCTTACTAACCATTCTCCACAAACTAGCTACAAAAATACTAGCTAATAGAAATAAGGCGACATTACAGTTCAATCAACCGAAGGACCGGGTAAGATTTCGTACAGGCTACTCTACAATAGACCATATTCATACTGTCAATTGGGTAATAGAGAAGTGCGCGGAATACAACCGAGCCCTATACCTATAGCCTTCATAGATTACGAGAAGGCTTTTGACTCAGTTGAAACATAGGCAGTAATGCAGGCACCACGGAATCAGGGCATCGAAGAACCCTACATAAACAAACTGGAATGAATCTACAACGGATCCGCAAAACACAGTTCTCCATAAAGAAAGCGCGCACGGACCAAGGCGGCATCTACGCTAGTGCTCATTGGAATGGCGTCCCCCGTGTCTAAACGTCCCTGAATTGAGTATACTGTGCATGCTAAAGTTCTGTAGATTTTTAGGATGGCAAACGTCGGATGCAATATCAAATTCTGGTTAGCGGTACGCCTTTCGGCTCAATCGCCGCGGTGAGCCTGAAGAGAAAGTCGTGCCGCGTTGAGTGGAAGATTTCATTTCCACGTGAAAGTTCTCGCTGTATACGTTAACCCTTGCTTTCGGGGAGAGGTTAAGCAGAATATATGTTATGTACTCAGTGAGGTGCGCGTGGTGCAGCCTTCAAGCCACGTCTGCAGCTCTTGAGGAATAGGCAAGAAGCATCTCTCACCCAAGCCATCCTTGCATGACCTTTCACGTACGGCCCGAAGGCACGATGCCCTTGATAACCCCCGAAAGGCATTAAGGTGTCAATTGTGCTGCTGGCGACGTACAATCACTGCGCACCATCGCTGACGTGTGCCCTTCACTGGGAATAAGTTCATGTTCTGCTAAACTCCTCTATTGAGCCTCACCGCGGTGCTTTGACGACGCCAGCCATAATTATAGCTCTCTCCTTGCACGTTCAGCAATCACGTGTTTTTTTTGTCTTTTCTCGATTCGAACAACCAGTACAATGATGGAGCCTCCTGCTCGTTTGAGCCCCTTAGAAGTATGCAAGTTGTTTCGCACTCATCAGCCGCACAGGCACTGCTTCTAGCGTCAAGGCAAGATAGTGAACTTCATTTCTGCAAATTCTTCTTTTAACGTTGCTGCGTCGAAAATGCAGTAATGCGGACCGATTACTGGTGTAAAGATGCCTTGGCGTCATTTTCTTTTTGTTTTTGTTACTTCGCAGGTAAAAAAAAAGCTGTTCGCTTGTGCAGCATCCCTAAAGTAGCTTCTCTGTTAGCTTGTGTAGCCTTCGTTAAAGGTGTGACGTGTTCTTCCCTGACAAAAGATGCCACGGCCTCTTCAACGCAAATTCAAGCAGTAGGCGTGTTTTTTTTATTTTTATGTATAACTCGTGCTTTTACCAGGCGGGGACACAGGGCGGTTGTAAATGCAGTGTCGAATTCATCTCTCTGCTATGTTTCGCGTTGAATATTCGGTACAACGGTTGGGGTTCAGTACTAAACGGACGCGAATTCGATGTCATAAGGGTCAGTAATGCGTGAAACAGTTGTGAACTATTTAGTTTCTTGGTTGTTACGTGCGACCACTTCGCTTTAGGTAACGGACACGGAATATGGGAACATAAGACGAGATCGTCCTCCCCAATGGGAACATGTCTCAGACGGTTTATATTGGGAAGTTCACCTAGGAAGTGAGTACAAAGTGCAAGAACGGGAATAAGCGTCCATTTTGCGGGATGTTCGGGCATAGCTTGACGAAACGGGTGTTACTCCTACAGCGACGGCACTCGAGGCGTGGTGCGGTCTGAAGGCATCGTGCAAAACGGGGCATATTCCGCAGTTAAGCACCATGGCTCTTCGCAGTGTTCACATAAAGCCTAGTTGTATTGTTTCTGTACTTCGGACGGCAGACTTATTAGTCTTGAGTACCTGGCTTCTGCGACGTTTTTTTTTGTTCTCTCACGTTCCCGAGAGTTCATACAAGCGGCCGATCTTATCTCTTTTAGCGAAGTCTGACCGGCCTCTCGCGTCTCGATAAGCTACCAGAGTACAAGAATTGCTTTCTAGTCTACGCCAGTCTGCGATATGAGCAAACTGTGATGTTGCGTTTGTTTTCTTATAGTGACAACGGCCATCCGCTTTTTTCAGACGGCTGCATTTCATGTAAACGAAGTGGCCGATGCCAAACGTCGCCCCACTTTTTTTTTTTCGTCCGTGCATGTCACCTGGTTCCTGCGCTTAGCACGGACTGACATTTTCTGTTGTGGAAATAGTGCTAATGCGTCATATCACGTTGTTTCTATTTTTGACTGGAGCAGCGTTCACAGATTCATCGAGTGTCGACATATGCGCGTTGTGGCTGCCAACTCCTCCGTGTGCTCAGCAATGAGTTTCTTGAAGATGGCACCAGTTAGGCCTTTAACAAAGTTCCAGTTTATTCATGCTGCTGTATTTCGTGCTGTCCCAGCCTTGGGGGTCAAGTATTTTTTCTACCTTGCTGAAGGCTGTCAGCAGACATTTTGTGTTGTTTGGCAACGGCAAGGGTTAACTCCCGAAAACTTTCGATTATCGATAAGTTTTTCACACTTTGTTAAACATAGTCAAGGAACACTACCTCAACTCGGGTGTTCTGACAACACAATTCTTTAATTTCATTTGTTAACGGAAGCTTTTTTTTCAATTCGTTCTTGATGTCTGTATTGCGTTCTCATTATCTTGCTTTCTGTTTTAAGACTTGTCGAACCATGAGCACACTTCTTTTTTTTCACATGCGAAATACTATGTATGTTTATCGTTATGTATTTGTTTAATTCTACTTGATTTTGTTCGCTGTTGTCATTTGTTTCTCTTACAAATTTGTTCTATATCATACTTGTTTATTGTTAGATTTGGGCGTATCAGAGTAGGTGTAATCAAGTAAAGCGTCCGAACCAACAGGGACTATAAGGCAGTACATCCTGGATTATTGCGCCAATATAAGCGTTAAATGCCGTAAGTTACACGCTGATACTAATCTGGTGTTCCACAACAAACTGCCCACAAGTGTGACGTAAATTTAATTTTAGTACAGTAGCTTCACATGCCTTTTCGATTTTATTCAAGTGCTATTGCACGTTCTTGGTAGTATCTTGCTTCCAGTCTTTCTTGATCAGACGCACACTTGAAATAATGTTTTAGAATTCAAGAAGTCAGCTAATTTAGAACATCCTGAATGAACGTTCAGGTCTGCGCTTGCCTACGTTTGATCTCACCAACCTAACGGCGCTTATACCGTACACGGGTGATACCAAAGTTGTGACTGTGGTAAGTTGTGAAGAAACGCGACATGCGAATATTGCTGTGTAATGTGCCAATGCCGACAAAAGGAAAAATCCAAACTAAAGAGCTTGCAAAAAAATCTGTAAAAAGTTTATTGCCACGTGGAATTTGTACCATGAATAATGTGCATGACAAATATTGCATAAATTTTGACCATCGTTTTGGTAGTTAAATCGGTTGGTTGTAGCTCCAGATACGGACTACAAGAAATGTACTGTTGTGCAAATGTACGCATATAATATATGAAACTGCATCAGTATTTTTGTGCTCTTTCTGTTAGTAATTGCAGTTGTTAAAGGCAATGTAATTTTACTCTCATCAGTGTGTAATCCGCAGTGTGTCATCGTCAGCTAAAGCATAAGCTGGTGTTCTTAGATTCAATAAAAAGTTGAAAAACCGAGATCAACGCTTACTGCTGGTGTCCTTCCTGCAGAAGGTGTTTCCGATTCACTAACATGTTTCCACTGCACTAACAGTGTTGTGGCTCGTGATAACACTGAAATACAAGAGTCATCCTCTCTATCACTGATGTGATTAAAAAGGCAATAGAAAAGCCCATGCAACGCCTGGCCGCAAACACTTGTAAGTCCCTGTCACAGATTGCAACTAACCAGATGACTCATGTATTTTAATCACCAGGAGAGTCGGGCATGGCTTCACAAAATTCAGAGCTCTCGTGACCATCCAACGACGCCTATTCTGAAACCAGGCCCGTATATATAGATCTCAGTCAGCAGGACGCTCTCTCTATAGTAGGTATACAGAACCAAAGTGAGCATCGAAATGCAGAAACACCACCCACTTGCCCAGAAAGTTTTTGTGAAATAAAAATAAAAATTCTTCTCTTTTTCTTTACCTCACCGAAACAGTCAAGGAACAACAAGTATTTGACGGACAAGGAGGGCCTCTCAAAGAGATTTCTGGAAAGAAAGCGCTTTGGATACGCTCAAGAGTCTTCATTAGAAGGGTCGATCTATTCATTCTGCAACAACGGATTAATTATATTTGGCTTCTAAATTCGCCCTTGATATTACTGCATTACAATTTACATGGCAGTCTATACATAATTCAACATAATCGGCAACTGGTTTTTCCGACTAGAATATCAATCTAGAGGCGGGGGCATTCTTTATTAATAAAATAATTACTATAAAAGCCAATTTCATACATAAGTACGTCCTGCTCATGCTAAATTTTTGCAGTGGACATTACATTACCAAACTGGCTTACTTTAACTTTAGTTATCTTTTTGTCAGGGAGTACAAGACACACGGCGCTTGGATAAAGCCATAAGAATACAATGAACTAGAACGTTCTAGTTCACTAAAGTCGCAGGCGAGAGGGCGTTTGGGTTCGTTTTCATCCATGGCACAACGCGAATATGTAGCCTGAAAGACGCCTATTCTTCATCGTGATCAACTACAGCACATACAAAGTTCGCGTAATGCGTTGCAGATGTCTAGCAAGTACATCATCAGCCCCCGCCGCCGTGGTCTAGTGGCTAAGGTACTCGGCTGCTGACCCGCCGGTCGCAGGATCGAATCTCGGCTGCGGCGGCTGCATTTCTGATGGAGACGGAAATGTTGTAGGCCCGTGTGCTCAGATTTGGATGCACGTTTAAGAACCCGAGCTGGTCGAAATTTCCGGAGCCCTCCACTACGGCGTCTCTCATAATGGTGGTTTTCGGACGTTAAACCACACTTATCATCATCAGGTACATCATCAGAATGGAGAATGGCACACTAGGTACTTCATAAAGGAAGGAAGGAAGTAAAAGGAAGGGAAGTGCAGGGACTCCTAATTCATGAAAGTCACGGCGGGCGTAGAGTGGGTATGTAGCGTGTTCTGGACACACAGACGGACTACGGAGAAGCTTAAGCCCTTGAAATTCTGGTTACGACACTGCGCCCGGCTCGGAGCGCGGCATATAAACAATGTTGTTCATGAGAAACAAGACATGATTCTATAATGACCTGTCATTTATGATTGCCATACAGTCGTGTTATGCCCCACCAGTTTTGATATAGACCCCATGAACGATATGGTCCGGAGAGCACAAAGTCGAAAGCGGCTAGATAGAAAGACAGATACGCCCAAAGTTACCTAAGTTCATTAATGAATGTTTCACATTTAAGGTAGCGCGATATGGTTATTCCGAATGATATTACTCACAACGCGTTCTATTTTCGCTGCAGCAATCCATAGTCCTCTCTCTATCTGGTGCACGAATCGCAGTTCGAACCTCGTGATTTTTTATACGAGTGATGCGTGAAAAATTAAATGCAAGACGAAGTACATGCATTGAAAAATATTGTGAGCGCCCCGAGCAGTTCTGAAACACACCAATGCAAATGCGGGCCTTGAAAACAACAAATAAGCACATTTTATACTCCGCAAGTTCGCTTCTCTGCACTGCATATTCGTCCAATTAACGGCAGTACCTGCCATTCATCAAGTGGAAATGACGCCCTAGTTGCACATGGACGTGTTTTCCTCGTCAAACTGTAACCAAACAGCGCAACACGCTATTTACTGATTGTTAACTGGCTTCTCCGTTATACCAAGGTTTATTGCAAGAAAGCCAGCTTTAAATTTATGAAAAGGGTTTATAAGGTTTACAAAAAACGATCCAGGAAGCTACATGGCTTAAGCTACGAAATAACGCATTATATTAATCGAAAGATCGTATATCGGCCAATATAAAACCGGGAGTCGTTTCTGAAATCTATTTTCTAACCTTTGCAATCGACGTTTAAAGAGGCAAAGTGTGTCAAAATTGGGTCCGCTCCCATAGGCTGTGTGGAAAAATATTCAGATTGTCTGGGAAGGAAGGCTCTTAGTCGCACGGCATTGAAATTAGGCGTCAAATGTTACGGTGGTGGCGTATTATTATAAACCGGGAGTCGTTTTTGATATCGTGTCTGGTTCGTGAGATATGAATTTTTTTTCGCGCGCTTCCCATTCAGTTACGCTGAGGTGATCCGGCTGCCGCCGAGAGATGGCGCGACACGTTATGTCTAGAATTCCTGGGGATGAGTCATTAACCACCTTTTCTAAACAACACACTATGTAGACGATTGTCCAAGTGCTGTGACGGCTTTATGCTCTCCCATAGGAGAACACCATGTACTCTTAATTCTTACATACTTTTTAATCAACACACGTCCGCATTTGGGATGTTTTAATGATATCCCCTAGTAGAATGTAAAATAGTCTAAACAAGGTCTATTTAAATGGGTCACGAAGGCTCGGGCGAAAAGCGGTTTAGCAGCTATTGCTAGCAACATCAGCATGGGGAACCATGGCAGCTGCGATTGAAGCGCGACTATGTGTGGAGGGAACAAACACTAATAGTGGAAAAAGAATTTTGATTCAAAGACGATGCAATAGATAGGTTTTACAAATTAGATTACTTTCCTCTAAGAATAATATTATGTAGCTGCAATGAGCAAAGAATTTAGGATGGTTTTTATTATTACGAAAATCTTAGGGAGCCTTATGCTCGTGCGTTTCCGTGTTTTAGGGTGTAGGGCTGTTGAAGGGCCACTCACCAGGTTTGATAATTTTAAGCTGACAAGCGCAATGCGTAGACGAGGCACTCGTGATCACGTTTGCCGAAATTTGCAACGCTACGCACCGCGGAAATGGGTCAAATTTCAAGATGAACGCTGCTTCCCCTCCCCTCTGCCGGCGTACACGTAGAAATTGAGGGCATGACGTGGGCGTCTGAATGGGCCTACGTACGCGGCAATGCAGTGACGTCGGTGTTTTACGTAGGCGACTCTGCTTTGGCGTTGTCAATAGTATACCACGTCACATGGCAAAAATTATTTAACACAGCATGCGTAGTTTATGTATTTGTTGCTTTAAGAGATTAATAAAACTTGAAATAAATAATAGGACGCCATAAAAATTGTCCGCGTTTTTCTTTCATTTTTCCCGTCAAATGCTACGGGATGCGGGGCTAATGTGCCAGCGTTTTGCATTCATTCGTGTCCCCGCGGGGAGCGCATTGAGCAGACGACCGCCGTGGAACGCTCCTACGCGTTCGCGCACTCTTTGTGCTCATCTACTCTGCCGCGTCTAAGCCAGCGTTTCCAAACTATCCCGTAGAAACAGTAAGAAGACCACACAATAACGCTGGTCAACAAAGCAACGCTGCTCGCGTGCTCGGGGGTTGGACTTGTTTGGGCTCGTCATGCGCAAGCCACATCATGGTCGGATGCTGGAGAGGGTAGAGAAGAGATTTAGCTTGCGAAGCCTACGCGGAGGAGTGGCAAGGGTTTCGAGCTAGCATCCTCTCATCCTCGTTTCACGCCACTTCCAAAAACCTCTTTTCTCTGCTCGTGATGAACTGATTCAAAATATTTTTGTGGCAAAATATTCCTCATCGGACACCCCACAACTTCCACTGTCTAACTAGAATTCCGTATGGGGCCTGTTGAGTGGCCCTTTAAAGAAGTCTTCTCGGTCACACACTCAATTTGGCGTGCAAATGCGAATCGGATGTATGCTCTACTAATGCTTTTAATGAATGCATTCAAAATTGTCTAAGCATCCACTTTTCTGGCATATTGCATTGAAAATGGCAACGTTTTTCGCTAAATATAGGGGAACACCCGGATGCCAATTTTGGCCCGGGTCATCCCACTTTTCTCCCTTTCAAACCAACGTTTCGCCTTCACTCGCTAAGCCTTGAGTAGGCCCAACACGGCTACGGACCCCTGTGCTGGCACGTCCCGCCCCTGCGCCGTCATCATGCCCGAAGCCATGTTGGATAGAGAAATTATCACTGAAGATGAAGCCAGTGCGCCTGGCTGGATCGACGCAATCCGACGTCGAGCAAAGTCTTCAACTACTACCACCGGCAAGCCAGCCGGCGCCCGCATTGGCGCCCGGCGAACCGGAGCTGTGACGAGGGTTGCAGCCGCCAGCCGACTCCCCCCGCTCCCAACTGATCACCACCGTGTCATCGTCCGCCCCGGAGGTGGCCTGGATGTACGTAGGTGCAACAAGCTTAAGTTCTCGCAAGCTCTACTACTCGCTGCACGACTCCCGCCAACGGCGGCAGAGGAAGATATTGTTTGCACTAACGACACACAGAATATCTTTGTGATCAGCACGCCGAACCTACAAACGGTCGAAGCGTACGCCAAAGTGCGAGGAATTGTTCTCATGGAGCGAAAACATCCAGTATCCGCTTACGTAGCGGCGTCTGGCACCACCAGCCGAGGCGTATAGTCCAAGGGGTCGACGCTGACCTCCCAGACTCAGAGCTACAACGCCTGTTCGTCTGATCACATAACCCCACGTTAATGGGGGTACGACGAATCGAGGATACGACCACCATCACCCTTCTCTTCGATTGACTTAATGTCCCCAACTATGCGCACTGCGGCATGCTCCTACTGCGTTGCACGCTCTACAAGCGACAGATCGACACCTGTCGCAACTGCGGCCGCGTCAGGCATCGACAAGACGTCTGCCCTACTTCATCTGAGAAAGTCTGTGAACACTGTGGTATCAAACCCACCGGACCTGACCATGAGTGTGTGACACCCGAGTGTGCGTTGTGCGGCCAGGCCCACATTACGGGCGACCGCACATGCCCAAATCGCTATCAAGTCCCTTACGTCGTTCGACGTCGACGCCGCCGCAGACGCCGGCGTAACAACAACCAACAGACCCAGGGAGACTCGGCCATGCAACAGCCGACGCCCAAACAACCATCCCGGACTCCACTGACAAAGCACCTGCCTACCACCACTAAGAACCCGACTGCAACGCCTACTTGGGCCGATCGAGTCACCGGTAAAGGTGAGACTCGCGGTTACGCGCGGTCGGGTAACTTGCCACAGCATGAAAACGATGAGATTCGTGAGCTCAAACGCGAGCTAGCATTGCTGCGCAAAGAAAACGAAGAATTCAAAGCACTCATTAGAAACATGCAGCAGCCGAGTGAACGTGCTGTTGAGACGCCGACGCCCGCCGCTCCGGCCGTTGAACGCGCTTCCACTAACTTGTCGAACGCTAATCGCGCTGCGAAGCGTCGCGCGGCCGAGGACCCCCCGGACGAGCCCGTTACTATGTCTAATTTCATGGAGGCACTTGCCCGCCTACGCGCAGACATTGCAGCAGACCACGTTGCCGATATGACCCCACACACCCTCCAGCTCACCGAACTTCACGCGCAGTTACAAATACTAGAACAGCACGCGGCGATTCGTGTGACAACCCCTATGCAGTAATCATGGCTAACACAAGCAATCTTGTAATTTGGCAGTGGAATTGCTTTAGCTTTCCCAAGCGGAAGGCAGCCTTGCAACAATTCATTCAATCTAGTGCCAATCGGCCTGCCGTAATTCTATTACAAGAAACGCTGACCGCCAAGCCTGTTTTGCGTACGTATCACACCGAAGCGGACCATCGAGCGGGGACGCGTGGGATAGCGACGCTGATCGCCAAAAAGTACGCATATGTTCGCCATGAGCTCCGCCCCGATCTCAAGGACGAACACATTATGATAGAGTTAATTCCTAACTCAATGCTTAAACAGTCTTTATTCTCAACGTATATAGTACACCCAAAAACAAACTACATTTTAGGGCCTCTTTCAGCGAGCGAGCAAAATTGCAGGAGACCATATGTTGATAATCGCTGGAGACTTTAATGCCACGCATCCCGACTTTGGGTACCCCGGCTCTTCCCGTAGGGGCAATGCCCTGGTAGCGCAAATGCACACATATAGACTCACTCTCTTAACCGATCCCATTTCCGCTACATGGGTAGGTAACTCGGTTAGGCGGGGTGGTACCCCGGACCTTACTATGGTTAGGTGCGCGGGACAACCCACGTGGACTAACCTGGGTGAGAATCTGGGAAGTGATCATTATATTATACAGACGATCATAAACGTATCGACACACAAACTGCGGCAGTTTTGCATAACAGACTGGGATCGCTTTCGAGAGCTCAGGAAACGCGACGACACTCAGTACGAAACCCTATCAGAACTCCTTGCACAAATAAAAGAGGACGTTGCAAGTTCTACTAAAGACGTTGATTGATTGATTGATTGATATTTGGGGCTTAACGTCCCAAAACCACTATATGATTATGAGAGACGCCGTAGTGGAGGGCTCCGGAAATTTAGACCACCTGGGGTTCTTTAACGTGCACCCTAATCTGAGCACACGGGCCTACAACATTTCCGCCTCCATCGGAAATGCAGCCACCGCAGCCGGGATAAAGACGTTGAAACCGAACTGGAGGTCGAGCGCATAGATAGCCGGCTAGCTCACCTACTCAAAGCTAAAAAATCCCTACACGCAAAATGGCGCACGCAAAAGCTCAATCGTAACCTTCGTAAAAAAATAGCTGAGCTCAATCATCAAATCGAGGAACATTGCTGTAACCTAGAGCGTCAGCAATGGGACGAAGTGTGTAACTTGGTTGATGATCAAATGCGAAATGGGGCCAAATGAAGCTGTTGAAACACCTACTAGGTGACAAACCGTCGAAAGCGTCTTAACAATTCACGATAGACAGACTAATACACAGACTCAAAGTCTCGGGTAAGACCAACACTCAAGTCACCGACGAGCTAGCTACGCCTTACCTATGCACCGAACCCAGCTCCCCATCTGATTACCCGCCTGCCCCGGATGATACAGAGGAAGATCTCTTTGCATTCCCCTTCACTTGCGCCGAGGTTCGGGCTGTCATCTCCGAACTCAACTGCCGCTCAGCCCCTGGCCCGGATGGCATAAAGAATAAGCTTCTCAAAAACTTTGCCGAGGAGGACATAAAAGTTCTGACCGAGCACATTAACATAATGTGGGAGACTGGCAACGTTCCGCCTGAATGGCGCGAGGCAACCGTGATATTTATCCCTAAGCCGGGTGAACCGTTAGCGCTAGGTTCACTTCGTCCCATCTCGCTCACGTCCTGCGTGGGTAAGGTGGCCGAACACGTGATACTCAACCGAGTCACAAAATTTGTTGAGGAGCGCCAGATTCTACCGATCAACCAAATTGGCTTTCGTTCGTCTCTCTCCAGGCAGGATGTTATGCTGATGCTCAACTATGAGCTCATGGATAAGATCACCAGAGACACTAGAGCCATTCCAGCGCTCGACCTCGAGAAGGCATTCGACCGCGTCAAGCACTCTCATATCCTCGACTCGATTCACGAAGCAGGATTAGGTGCGCGTTTCTACAGCTATGTTAGATCGTTCTTGCGTGACAGGACGGCTATACAATCCAACTCGGCTCGATGGGCTCGAAGAAATTCAAACTGGGACCGAGGGGCACACCCCAAGGAGCTGTGATCTCTTCGTTCCTATTCAACCTCTCCATGCGCGGTCTGTCGCAACAACTCTCACAGATCGACGGCATCAGTCACGCCTTCTACGCAGACGACATCACCCTCTGGTGTACGAGCGGCAGTGATGGCCATATCGAGGAGCGACTGCAAGACGCGGTAAACACGATACAAATATTCTTACGGCAGGCCGGTCTTTCGCTATCAGTAGAGAAATCAGAATTACTTGTATACCGCCCGAAATACAAGGCGCGCAGAGACGCATACGCGGGGATCAATGTCCTGACGGCGCCCCGCCGCGGTGGTCTAGTGGCTAAGGTACTCGGCTGCTGACCTGCAGGGCGCGGGTTCGAATCCCGGCTGCGGCGGCTGCATTTCCGATGGAGGCGGAAATGTTGTAGGCCCGTGTGCTCAGATTTGGGTGCACGTTAAAGAACCCCAGGTGGTCTAAATTTCCGGAGCCCTCCACTACGGCGTCTCTCATAATCATATAGTGGCTTTGGGACGTTAAACCCCACATATCATCAATGTCCTGACGGCGGATGGTACACCCATCCCCACGGTGGACCAAGTTCGCATACTAGGCATGGTAATTCTGGCCAACGGTCATAATGACGTCAGTATTTCTCATATTTCCAGGAATGCCGAAGCCATGGCTAAATTAATTAACAGAGTAGCGAACAGGCGTGGTGGACTATCTCAGGAGAATCTCCGCAGACTGTTTCACGCTTTTCTCATGAGCCACATCAACTATGTGGCTCCCGCCCACCTGTGGCAAAAAGGAGACATACGCCGTCTCGACGTGATCATCCGCCGGTCCGTTAAACAGGTGCTCGGGTTACCTGGCAGCACCCGTACGGTCAAGCTCAATGAGCTAGGCATTCATAACACATTCAACGAAATTGTAAAAGCTCAAAAAGTATTTCAAATTGCAAGGCTGTCTTCCACTGCAGCTGGGCGACGGTTACTAGCCCACCTCGGGCTCAAATCTCCCGTATCTCAAGAATGTCCGCAGCAGCTCCCCGAAGACCTGCGCGCAAAATTAACAGTGTTCCCGATATCCCGTAACATGCATCCCACACATAACGTTGGGAGACGTCAGGCACGGGCGCGAGCCATACTCAGTACCGCACCCGCTATGGAGGATAACGTGGCCTTCGTAGACGCAGAGCAGTACAGCTCTACGGACCACTTTGTCTCGGTGGTTACAACACTTAAAGGCGAACACTTGTCGTCTATGACTTTATTAAATTCAAACGCTGATCGCGCCGAGCAGGTTACTGTGGCACTAGCTCTCGCTGCCACCGATCGCACCGCCATTTACACGGATTCGCGCGCAGCCGCACGGGCCTTCATGACGGGCTCATTTTGTCGGGAAGCCGCGCGCCTTCTCTCTGCTGCCAATTGGCCAGGCAAAAAACACATAGTCTGGTTCCCGGCACACGTTGGCCGACACGTACACAGAACCATTCTTAATGCCAACGACTTGGCTCACTCCCGGGCGCGAGGTGTCACATTCCACGCCGGGGAGAACCTCTCGAAGGCTGAGGACGTCACTTGTTTCTTCAGAGACTCGTTGCTAACTTTTAATGAAATTTGAAAACACTACCAGTTGGAGCGGCGGAAATACCCACTCCTGCACCCACACTTAACAAGACCTCAGTCCATAACTATGCGACTCTTATAGACGGAGGCGTATGCATCGCCTCTAACTTGCTCTAAATACACAGATGGCATAAATCCGGGGTGCCCGCGCTGTGGTCATCCCAAATGTACTCTCCAACACATGCTGTGGCAATGCCCTGAGTTGCGCGGCAGCAGCGAGTCTCCCTCAATGGAGGCGGACAGGACCTGTCTCCTCACAAGCCACGACAAGCGAGACCAGCTTAGGGACATCCAGAGGGCCCACGACATAGCCGTGGAGTTTAACCTCCCCGTCCCGTCGTGGGAGTGGCCCACCGGTGTTGCCCCTTAACGGGGATTGAGCGCCGCCTCCGGATATTAATAAAGTTTTTTGCCTGCCTGCCTGCCTCCCCTCTGCCGGCGCACGCCTAGAAATCGAGGGCATGACGTGGGCGTCTGAATGGCCCTACGTACGCGACAATGCAGTGACGTCGGTCCTTTACGTAGGCGACTCTGCTTTGACGTTGTCAACAGTATACCACGTGACATGGCAAAAATTATTTAACACAGCATGCGTAGTTTATGTATTTGTTGCTTTAAGAGATTAATAAAACTTGAAATAAATAATAGGACGCCATTAAAATTGTCCGCGTTTTTCTTTCATTTTTCCCGTCAAATGCTGTTACATATGACGGGACCAACCTGTTACATTTACTGAAATTTTGCATTGAGCTTTCTTGCACTGGTTTGCAAGGCACAATATACTAAACTTGTATGCACGGGTCAATTACGTATCTGCGCCCAGTCACAAAACCAGTAGAGAATTCAGGAACCATGACTTGATAAAAAGTCATATTGAGTCAGCATTCATACAATACATATATGTTGGTTTAAATACCCTGCCACCACTTTTAAGGCAAAGGTGATGTCAATGAAAATGTTACAATTAACTGCAATCAAACTTATCAAGATAGTACCAGAAGAGAAGCACTTTTGTGAAAAAAACAGCAGCAGGGCAAAGTAGTCACCACTAATTTTTTTAAGTTCATGTTAAGGCATGTGTGTTTACATTTTATGCAACACACCTTGTTGCTGTCGAAAACACATGTCTACATTTTTTGTTGGTGTACGTAAAAAATTACACCACAAACATCGCTTTTATTTTAACTCATCTGAAGGTTTCACAATTGATTTGCTACAACCCATTCACTTCCACATTCCTGTTGCTCACCTCATCATCTTTTCCCATTGGCAATATGCTTCATTACATACCCTGACACAGCCTCAATGCCACATGGACTACCGTGATGTCATAACCAGGTTTTCATTTCAGAATATTAGGTTTCTCCACCCACTTGAATGTTCTGTGGATGATGTGTGACAAATTTTTGGTGCTTCAGCTCCCTTTTCTCCCGCTTGAGTAATTGTTAGCGGGAATTCTTCTGTTTGGCTATGTTCACAGTAGTCCAGTGAAAGGCGTGTTTGAATGAAATGCATTTTTTGGACGCCAATGGAACCACGAATCTCGTTTACTGACACATATTTGTGCTTACTCTAAGGTAACCTTCTTTCTCGTCACTCAATATCTCAGTTTCTTCTGGGGAGCCTGAATTCCTCCATTTAATATTCTGCTAGCTGGCGCAGAGTGCCAAATGCCGTAAAACATGGGCAGCATCTAAGGCATTCCCTCTATGATCACATGAGCTGTGCACAACGTCTCCTTCGGAGATACATTTGCAGCTAGCAGTCATTTTGGGGCATAATTGTATCAGTAAATTTAAATCATTTCTCTCTTCTGCAATTATTGAATTTTAAAGTTCTTGCAAAGAAACCTTGCTGAAATTGTAAATGTGTTGAAATGTGTGAGGCTTCAGAAGAGACAAAATCTGTTCACTCCTCAGTGGGCAGAGAGAACGCTTCTGTTCGCTTTAACTCTGGCTACATAAACAAGAATAGCCACAATGTAGTGATATACGCTGTGAGAGACCATTCTATTGGCACAAGGCATGGCCTTGTCTTTAACTACCTGTCGTCGAGACAACTTGTGATACAATTTTTGATGCCTTCTTTTTTGGCTGCCAAGTTAACCAGTATAGACTATTTTGCGAAATCTGCCACATTATCCTGAAATCTGACTGGTGTGAAAGTGCTTGAGCTTCAGCACGTTATTTTTTTGTAGGCATGTCCTATTATAAATGTGCATGTAATGTGTGCCTTCACATTATGGGTACACATGGTCATGGCAACGATTGACAACACAAAAGTGAGAATCAAAATGTGTGTGGTTTGGCACAAGGGTGTAGGCTGATTTTTTTTTCGTGGGCGTGGAAATGGAGGAGGGGCACTACTATGATCTCAAGTGGGGCCCGGTCCATCGATCTGATCGAGCGTCATTTTATACTCTGTATACTACAGGGGAAAATATTTGAAAAAGGGTGAAGGGTGTGAGCCAGGTGTGCCGACCCCCGGCTATGCCACTGGACTGCATGAACATTGCACGCCTTGCCCTACTGAGCATAAGATGTGTATGCATAGCCTCTTTCCACTGACTACAGGGTGAACATGATGTGACATGTGGAGTTGAGATGGGGCATTGGCATGCTAATGTTTTTGTTGTATCACCCTCAAATCAAATATCAGTCATGCTGTACTAGACCATCGAGCCATTTCGTTCTGTCACCTGTCGTAGAATGTAAATGTAGTGGGTAGATCCCTAATTGTTTTCTGCTGATAACATGAAGTATTTTCTGATGATAACATGAGCCTCTTTCATATTGCTCCTGTAATACTGAAGCATCATCAGCAAATTGCAAGCCCTTCTTGAGTCAGTCTGATGAGACATTTTGTCTATCTGTGTGTCACGGGTCCCGTTAATTAGGGAGGCGATCGCCGGTCTAATTCCAAGGGCCGAAGTATCGGCCCCCCGAACCACACCACGAAAGCGTGGACAATTTAGAAGTGGTCCTTTTTGGCGCGCCAGTGGACGCCAGCTGTGGCCCAAAGAACAAGTCAGAGCCGAAAGTTGATAAACAAACAAAATTATATTCTCAATAATGGCAGATCGAAAACAATACACAAGTATGCACACTCCACAATAGTTGAGTACAATATGTCACCAATCAAACAACGTACTACACAGTACAATGAGCCAAATTCGAAACAATGAACACAGACAACAATACGCACTACAATGCAGTCGCTTGCATTGAACAACCAAGACACTTCAAGACTAAAGAGATACAAAACCTATTCAATCCAAAGTTCTTGGAACAAAAGTCTGGATGATACTCTTCGGAGAATCACTCACTCAAAGTCCAGCGTTGTTGTCGTTCCGCTGCCCCCGAAGTTTCTCTTCCAGGAAACCTCGCGTCTTCAATTGGCCACTCTCCAAGCTTCAAACTTCTTCGCCGGTAACACGTCGGCTTCACACACGCAGCTGTTGCCACGCGTCTTCGCTCGATAGCGCTAAACACACACTCTTTCCTGTAGCTCGAGTCGTCACCCCTCAGGTGGAAATCATCTTCTTCTCCTGCTTTGTCTCTACGGACAAAACCTTCGCCGACTACACGGCGGAATCGCTACGCGCTCTGGCGCTAACTTCCGTCTTCTCCTCATCTCTTGTCTCGGCTGCTCGATTAAATACCTTCCGCGCGAGATTCCAGAAAATTCTCATCATTTCGTCGGCACGATGTGCAGCGAAGGCTGGGAGAAAGGTCGAGACGATACGAGGGCCGTCCGCGACGGATGACTCAACCCGGCATCACCACGCCTCTTTCCATCGAGAAATTTCGAGTGCTTGCTGGGCCGCCGATGTGGGGTGAGGAGGTTCGTCGGCGAAGCCACGCTTCCGAGGTGAGAGAGTCGCGCGCCCGGGGAGTCTGGATGTTTCTTTTTTTTATCGTTGGCCTCGCGGCGTCACTCCGGCGTTTCGTCGCGAGAATTTGGCGGCGCGCCCTTTTTGAGCGCTCGTTCTGTGACACTGCCCCCCACTTTAAGAATATTATCTCATAATATTCAAAACCACACAAACGAGCGCGAACAGTCACCACACACTCTGAAAGACTGTAACACAAACCATCGCTCATGACACGTAACATTCACAATAGATCACTTAATACAATTGTACATTGCAATTCAATCTCACAACACATGAAATATAACCACAGGTACATGAATACAATACTCCATCACATATTCCAAACAATACAAATATACAAAGTTCTCTCATTACCACAATTGTACAATACTATACATCACATCACCGCAACAAACATTTTGATTCCCTCGACATACAGTTGTGACACAGGATAACAAAACACAACACATTGAGGCTCAACACAGCGAACGCATTCCGATTTGACCTCAGCACCTATCCTGTGCATTTCGAGCGGCGCTTGCACCCTTTCTTGCGGTGCTCTCTCGATCTCTTCTTATTGTTTTTCCTTATTTTGTTCCGGCGAGCCCCTTCCAACGACGGTATCTGAGGCGGCGTCTCAGCCATCGTTGTCCCTTCCGACACTGCTAACGGGCCATGACCCTCAACCGATCCTGCCCGGTTATTCACCCGCTTGTTCATGTCACGACATTGGGCCTGGCTGGCCGACTCCGTCACCTTTACATTGTCGGTCGGTTGAGGTCGAGCCGACGTAAGTCCAGCTGCCCCGCACGTAAACTCCTTCAATACGATCATGTTCTCATTCACTGTCTCTTGCGCCCAGGCTTCACCTTGGGCTCGAGTGAAATCCTTCGCGGGATTGTTCTCCGCTGTATCTTGCGGTCCCTGTGTCGGCGGGGGCTCCATCTTCGGGTCTTCCCCCAAACATTCTGGATCATTCGGCCCTCGCGCCCCGTCGATGTTTCCGATGACGAGGTCGTACAGGGGGGCCGTCATGCATAGAGCCGTAACCTTCCCGCTGAAGTACGGGGTTTCAACCTCAATCTCTGCTTCGGGAAGCATCCGAACCGTACTATCAATTAGGCAAACTGGTTTCGTTTTGCCTGTTAACTCACTTTCTCGTACCAAATTTCTCCGCACGATAATGGTGGAGCTACCGGTGTCTCTTAACACCGTAACCTTCTTGCCCGCGACTTTTCCAGGCAGCGTTGGCATTCTCTTCGTAACACTGGTTGGCTGTTTTGTTATTACAGCACCCACAATAGGAATTTTCTCCCCATTTTTCAACTCTACGAATCCGTCGGTGACGGCATTATCATCGGATTTCGGTGCTGCTAGCACACAGGATACCTGGTGAGTTTGACTCGCTCCGTTTCGACGTGCGTCTGCTTTGTGCCCAGTCTGACCACACCTAAAAACATTTTACAACCGTTGGGCTCGTAAAGTTAGTACGACAGTTGCTCGCGCGATGACCCACTCGGTTACACAGAAAACATCGCGGAACACTCTCCGGTACACGCTTCTTTTGTTCGGGTGCCGAATTTTTCGAATATTCGGGACACTCCTTTTTGACCTTGGCCAAATTAGTTCCACCTTGCGCTTCCAAGAATTGATCAGCCAATTCAAGCATTCCTTCAAGTGACTCAGCCTTCCTTTCTTTCAAGTACAGCGACAGGCTTGGGTGGCAACTAGTAAGAAATTGTTCTCTAATTAGGAGCTCTCTAAGCTCATCGTACTCCTGCGCTGTCCCTGAAAGTTCAATCCATCTGTCGAAATAATGGCTAAGTCGGGCGGCGTACTGCGTAGCCGTCTCACCATCAGCTGGCTTTCCTGTTCGAAATCTGTCCCGGAATCCTTCCACAGTAAATCTAAATCGCTTCAGCAAAGCAGCTTTCACCTTTGCGTAGTTGGCTGCATCGGTCGGCGTCAGCCTACCGTACACACTGAGCGCTTCACCACTCAAGCAGGTACTCAAAGCAGTTGCCCATTGAAGTTCCGGCCAATTGTGGCTCCTTGCAATTGTCTCAAATCGGTGAAGGTACGCGTCAAGGTCGTTCTTCCTTTCATCAAACGCTACGAGCAGCTTGCTTGGGTTCAAGCGGAAGCCATGGTACCCTCGTTCTCTGCTTTCATGATCTTCCCGTTCGCTGCTTTTAACTCTAGCTTGGACGGGAGTTTCACTTCGCTGTTGCAAACGGAGCCACTCGAGTTCTATCTCGTGCTGTCGCTGCCGTTCCCTTTCCTCTCTTTCTCCTTTCGCCCTCTCAGCTGCCAGTCTTTCTCTCTCCAGCTCCAACTTCAATTGCTGCTCTCTTTCTTCTCTCAGCTGTCACTTCTTTGCCTCTCTTTCTTCTCTCGCCCCTTCGGCTGCACACTTCTCTCTCTTCAACTCAGCAGCTTTCTCTTCCTTGGCTCTCTCTTTTTCTTCTTTTTCCTTCTGGGTGACCCACTTCCGTAGTTCGGCGCCAGAAAGACCCATCTTCTCACCAAGAGCGACTATCTTTTCGAGATCCATTGTGTCTCGCAACTAAAACCTTGCCGCGTGCAAAAAATATCTGCCTAAATCAGTCTATCAGAACACTCCCTGCACTCGTTAACGAGAACACTGAACATCACACAAAATCGTTCCGATAGCAGTATCAACAACTCGAGGCTCTTTCTCACTACTTTAGACACACTGTGCACCAAAAGCTCCTGTCGCGGACGCCAGATTAATTGTCACAAGTCCCGTTAATTAGGGAGGCAATCGCCGGGCTAATGCCAAGAAGCGAAGTATCGGCCCCCCCGAACCGCACCACGAAAGCGTGGACAATTTAGAAGTGGTCATTTTAGGCGCGCCAGCGGACGCCGGCTGTGGCCCAAAGAACAAGTCAGAGCCGAGAGTTGATAAACAAACAAAATTATATTCTCAATAATGACAGATCGAAAACAATACACAAGTATGCACACTCCACAATAGTTGAGTACAATATATCACCAATCAAACAATGTACTACACAGTACAATCAGCCCAGCTCGAAACAATGGACACAGACAACAATATGCACTACAATGCAGTCGCATGCATTGAACAACCAAGACACTTGAAGACTAAAAAGATAGAAAACCTATTCAGTCCAAAGTTCTTGGAACAAAAGTCTGGATGATACTCTTCCGAAAATCACTCACTGAAAGTCCAGCGTTGTTGTCATTCCGCTGCCCCCGAAGTTTCTCTTCCAGGAAACCTCGCCGATGTTTCTCTTCCAGGAAACCTCGCGTCTTAAATTGGCCACTCTCCAAGCTTCAAACTTCTTCGCCGGTAACACGTCGGCTTCACACACGCAGCTGTTGCCACGCGTCTTCGCTCGATAGCGCTATACACACACTCTTTCCTGTAGCTCGAGTCGTCACCCCTCAGGTGGAAATCATCTTCTTCTCCTGCTTTGTCTCTACGGACAAAACCTTCGCCGACTACACGGCGGAATCCCTTCGCGCTCTGGCGCTAACTTCCGTCTTCTCGTCATCTCTCGTCTCGGCTGTTCGATTAAATACCTTCCGCGCGAGATTCCAGAAAGTTCTCATCATTTCGTCGGCGCGATGCGCAGCGAAGGCTGGGGGAAAGGTCGAGACGATACGATGGCCGTCCGCGACGGATGACTCAACCCGGCATCACCACGCCTCTTTCCATCGAGAAATTTCGAGTGCTTGCTCGGCCGCCGATGTGGGGTGAGGAGGTTCGTCGGCGAAGCCACGCTTCCGAGGGGAGAGAGTCGCGCGCCCGGGAGTCTGGATGTTTCTTTTTTTTACCGTTGCCCTCGCGGCGTCAATCTGGCGTTTCGTCGCGAGAATTTGGCGGCGCGCCCTTTTTGAGCGCTCGTTCTGTGACACACAAGAAGATGATTATTTGTAGTGTTATTACTTTTGTAATATGTGAAATACTCTATCTGTATCTGTTGTTTCACTAGAAAATTTTGCTTCAGAAAAACCACGTTATTGAAAAAAAGTCTGTTTTTATTTGCTGTAAATGTATATCTTGCTCATAGTCTTCCCTTGTATTGAAATAGATTATCACAGCATCCTTATACAAACTCAATATTGATTTTAATTATTGCTTTGTAATTTATGTCACCACAGTAAGAACAAATACCAGTATATAAAAATCAAACTGTGGTATTTCTTCACAGTGGTGGTCATAGTGCCAAACTTCATTCATGCATTTATTGAGTATAAAGCATTACAAGTACAGAGAACCACCAAAACCTACATAACAAGGTCCTCGTGGCTGACCATCTGCCACTAAATTTTATTTAAAAATTGTATAGCACAGTGATAAAGTGTCAAAAGGTCAGCACTTGCTAACAATGGTGGCAATATATAAAGTGAAATGACATGCACAGTTTCCAAGTATGTCTTTTATTCTAAACTGAACCAAGATAATACACTGATTAAAATTTAAAATGGGTTCAGTGGTGTCATAAGAAAAAAAGGTTTACCTTCTAGTACATGTGCATTTCTTATAGCGAGCTGCTTCAATGGACAATAAGATAAAAGCTTGAAACAAATGACTTAAGATAGAACATTAGGCCACATGTTCTATCGTACTAATTGTAAATTGCTGCAAGGTATGGGTAATCAATTAATTAATTTTGTCTGAATAATGTTTGCATTCTCTAATGAAAGACAATAACGGTCGCATTACACAAGGTAGTTTATAAGCAGCTTGCACAGGATATAGCATAGGGTATGCAGGAAAACATGTCACATTCTTCTTGGGTTGTAGTACAGACTCGCAGCACTTGGGCACCCATTTAAAACAGTGCAGAATATGTTGCATTCAAATGTGATACTGTGAGCATGTTTTACTTTAAGCTATTTATATAAACAAGTATCATGGAAGCAGCCCCATCAGCACTGTAAAAAAATGGCAGCATATCCACGGAGTGAACGATGGAGAGTGGGGCGAAGCATTCGTCCGTCCATGCGTCCGTCTGTGTGACCGTCCATGCGTCTGTTTGTGCGCCCGTCCCCGCGTTCTTTCATGCATCCGCCCCTGCGTCCGTTCATGCGTCCATCCATGCATCTGTTTGTGTGTCCGTTCGTTCATCTATTCAACACTCCAAGTCCCACCATCTCGCATCTTGTTATCATATATTCCCCATATAGAAGCACCGCCATCCACCGGACATTCCAAGGACTAAACGAGAGGTGGCACACGCACACTTTCTTACGGCCTGCGCTTTGGGTCCCCTTCCCACCTTTAACCACCTCGAGTTCATGGTATATTCTAGTTCACTGTATTCATGGCACTGCGACCAAACGCTCGCTAAACCTTTCGAAAACCAAGGAGGTTACGCCCAGCAAGTATAACGTAGCAACCTTTCCCTGTCAGATAGGGCTCAATTTACATGCCAATGGCTGCTAATGAGAAATGAGAGACAGGAGAATTCGGCTTTTACTTTCTTACGGCTTGCGCTTCGTATCTACTTCTCATTTTTAACCACCTTGAGTTCATTCATGGTATATACAAGTTCATTGTATTCATGGCACTGCGGCTCAACGCTCGCTAAACCTTTCTAAAGCTAAGGAGGTTACACCCAGCGAGTATAATGTAGCATCCCTTTCTTGTCCGATAGTGCTCAATGTACATGCCAATGGCTGCTAATGGGGATCGCAGCGTGCGCGTTGACTAAAAGCCGAATGCTCATGTCTCTCATTCCCCATTAGCAGCCATTGGCATGTACATTGAGCACTATTTTTTATTGTTAAACAACGCACAGAAGAAATCTCTCACTGGCACCACCTTGGAGGTCAAGTGTTATACCTATTTCGGGTATGTGCCACTGGTGGTTACATACGAGGGACGCCCAAGCCACGCCATAAGGAGCTTCGCCCCTAAAACAATTTAAGACTATGTTATAAAGCCGTATATAACTAGATTTGACATTGGCCTCTTCGATGCCTAAAACTAGGCACAGTCATTAGATTGTATTTATTCTTTTTTTGCAGCCATTGTCATCTTCTCCATGATCCACTGCGGCTGTACAATCTCTCTGGACAATGTGCCGTTTGGAGTTGTCAAGGAAACCGTCAAAGGCTGAATATTTTGAATGGAATACTGTAAGACTACAAAAAATAAAAAGAAGAATCCGGTATGTAAGATGGTTATGGGTTTGCAAAAGTTGCAGTCTCGTTTAGATAACCAGCACTCTTACAATTCAAAGATGGTGTATGCAATTATGTGACTTGCACGTTATGAAAACATTTAATTCAATGTGCGTGGTATCAGTCGGGAGTGGGCTGCACACTAAATAGCCATTCTGCAGTAACAGCGAAAATCTTGTAAACCCTCTTCTTTATGCCGTGTAGGTACATTCACTTTTTTCTCTCGTGGTCATCCTTCAGGCAGTCAATGGCACTTGAATCTTTAATCCTCGTATGCCTCCTTCGGCCAGTCAGTGGCGCTTGAGTCTTGTAAATGAAAAAAAAAAACCTTTCGTTCTAATCCTTTTACATATATATATATATATATATATATATATATATATATATATATATATATATATATATATATATATATATATGAGATCTAACAGACAGTAATGCCAAGGAATGTACAGGGAAGGTATTAGAACCAATAGAATGTAAATAAGAAGAAAGAAGAAAGAAAAGTGGATGAAAAAATAACCAGCCATGAGCAGGTTATTGATATATATGATATATATATATATGATTGAAATATATGATCCGGTATGTCATATATATGGACGGACGAATGCTTCGCCCCACTCTCCATCATTCACTCCGTGAATATGCTGCCATTTTTTATTAACGGTTTGTTTGCATTCATGATGAGCTTCGTGTAAGCTGCACCGCCAGAGCGGCCAACATACGATGTCAATGTGTGTCTATGCACAGATTTTATTTAAAACATGAGAATCACTTGAGGAGTGGAAACATTTATTTTCAAGTGGTATTCTTGGTAAGCACGTGCCCACTTTGTTAATGTGTGATGAACGCTGGCACAAAAAGAGGTACATTGCACTGCACGACGCTAAAATGCAGCTACCATATAATTATTGTTCTTTACACACAATAAATGAACATTCAGGCAATATTATAAAAATACCTGCTGAAGTGTAAAACTGCAATTATCGCATGCAGCTAGACATACACTGCACAACGCGACACGGCAGTAGTTGTCTCAGCATTTGACTGTGGCATGAACCGGGAAAAAAAAGTTTTTGCTGCGTTTTCTTTCGCACCTTCGCACTATTGTTCTCCCGCACACTTTACATCACTGTTTCGCAAAACAACAGTCGCAAGCAGTTGCCGCAGTGAGAACAAAGCAAACTTAGATGTAATGTCAGCTGCTGACGAGGCAGCAGTGTTCCCTGAAAATTACGTCCTGCACACTAAACGAAAATGACCTGAAATGACCTCAAAAACTGGGTAAACCATTTGTCCTCTAGCGCACTACCTTTCCTGTTTTTTTTTTTACCACCTACTATCGAGGTAAAAATTTACTCTCGTGCTAACTGAGTTTTTGAACGTAGGAAGAGTAGTGATTATTTACCCCAGTGAGGTTTTGAGCGCGTATAGGGTAAATTTTTACTGCCTTCACAAGGTTTTTGAGGTGATTTCTGGGAGTTGATTCCGGTGGTAAAAAAAATAAAAGTTGACGGGTGCGTTCGCCCAGAGTCGACAAATTCATTAAATAGCAGAATTGATTGAGTTTATCAAACGGCAGAATGGGGGACACATGGATTCACATACAGACAAACACGCACACACAACAAATGCAGAATAACTCTGTGTCGTCATTCTGTTCTCGCGCTATAACTGTCGTCTCGCATGAAGGCCACGATGTTTAGGACTCGTCAACCTCTTTCAGTGCTCTTTGACATCCGTGATATTTATGCCTGTTGTGTGTGCAGTGGTGATGTTGTGGGAGTCCGTACGTACTGCTTGTTTTGCTGGGCGCGCTTGTAGTTTTGTGGTTTGCGCGGCCGTTCGGCAACCTGCTCTAGTTCTTGTGCTTGTTCGTCCAACACTTCGATTTACAGGCGTAGTAGCATCGAACTCGTATTACCTGAGCTGTTAAATGTGCGGTACTTTAACCACTACATTCAGAAAAGCTGCTGACCATCCCTGATTTCAAAGTACAGACATCACACGATGTAATTCCGATGGCTATCCAGTCCAGGTTTTTTCATTGCGTTAGATGTGGAAATGAGTCAATCACGGTCCAGAAATTCACTTTCGATAGAAAGTACCCATGTGACACCCGCATGCTCAATCAAGCCTCGCTATTCGCTTCCATGGCTGCACGTGCGATGAAAAAACATTCGACTTTGAGTGTGCAGCTATCACCCCAGGGTTTCTGCGCATGGAGAAACATGTGACTATGGACTAGTTGGTAATCCATACTTCAAACTGCTCAGTGCTCAGCGCTAAACACAGCAACACAAGTGAGATGAGGATTAGCGCTGACATCCAATAAATTTTTATCAGAACCCCCAAATGTGTCGCCTACACCCGAGATTAAAACAGTATGCTTATGCTGAAAAAATACAAAAACAAAGTGGAGCATAAAATCACAGATACCACAAAAAAAATAAGAAAGGCAGCGACATAAAAAATGTCAATGAATCCAAGTAAGCCAGTTCTTTGCAGTCCAAATTAGTGAAGGTTCTGGGTGCCATCATGAGGATGAGTGGTAAGAACTTGTGTTTTCTCAGACAGGCACAGGGAATTGTTTTCCAATTATGAGAAGCAAAAAAAAAACGTTTCTGTCCATGTATTTTACTATTCTGCAAGTTTTCCTGTAACTATTCGATTAGAAACTTTCCTGTTTTACTATTGCACTGAATAATCAATCTCAGTTATGTGTTTGAACTAGCGTCGTTGAAAGACATTTGAATCATAGCCAAGCTATGCACTGCAAACCTTTGTTGACTGTGCAGTAGGCATCCTTTACAGCATATCTTGGTTCTGTGTGCACAGTTATGCGGATCAAAGATTCGAGTGCCTAAATATACAGCTGCAGGAACATTGTCAAAAAGTAAAAACCATAAAGATGGTTCTTTGGCTTCTGATTGTCGAGAATGTGGTTGCCAGCCTCTGTTCGAGAAAACACAAGCTGTTGCAGCTCACCTTTATGATAGCACCAAGATTATCATTGAGGCTGCATGAACAGCTGAAAGAAGCTGGTGACATTAAACCTTCAATGTTACTATCTGTTAAAGAACTGGCTTACCTGTATTCGTTTCTTTTACAAATTGTTTCAGTGCACTTTTACTTAATTTTTTTCCTACCATGCGCATGCTATTATTTTGAGGGGAGGCTATATGTTGTATGTTGTTTAAAATTTCAGTTGGAAGCCTGTGCTTGCTGTCGTGTCACTGGTGTTGCTTTATCTGCTGTTGTGCTGACTATTTTCAAATCTCCACGCAGATGCATTGTATGCATGTTGAAATCGACACAGCGAAAAATTGAGGACGCAAGAAGAAAAAAATACACACCACTATGTCTCGCAACTATCCTTATAAGAAAGCGCACCATTAGAAAGAAACCAAAGGTATCAAACTTCCCTGATCTGGTGGACAACAATCACAAAGTTTAGTCCTAAAAGGCTAGCACAGTGCAGAAATTTGAAGTGGAAGATGGGAGGAAATACATCAAGTAATGTAATTTAAAAGGCCTTTTTACCGCATCTTATATATGGCACTTTTTAAAGAGAGATTTGTCATCAAAATTCGAGAGAGATGACAATATCGAATGATTGATATGTGGGGTTTAACGTCCCAAAACCACCATATCATTATGAGAGACGCCGTAGTGGAGGACTTCGGAAATTTTGACCACCTGGGGTTCTTTAACGTGCACCCAAATCTGAGCACACGGGCCTACAACATTTCCGCCTCCATCGGAAATGCAGCCGCCGTAGCCGGGTATCGAACCCGCGACCTGCGGGTCAGCAGCCGAGTACCTTAGCCACTTGACCACCATGGCGGGGCAGAGATGACAATATCGACATTCAGAATCACTAAAATATGAATGCTCATTACGAAATAAAAAACATTTACTCCGTTATGTTCTGGCTGCATGGGGTGCTTGTGGAACAAAAGCTTGAGACCAGTTACATCTGTGTAATTTACCTGAACAAGTTATCAAGGGCATGAGGCAAGAAATAAGTGCGAGTGTCATTTAGCAAAGTGACACAACTTTCTTCCTTGTAAAGTACGAAAGAGCTGCTGAAGTTCTGAACATGCTCGTTTGATGCATTGTAAAATTTAGCAGTGACAAAAGAAGAGATGTCCATAGGATGATTCCACGAGATATCGACACGGGTCTAAAAGTTGATATTTTAGATTTCATTGAGTATTTTATATTTCGTGCACCTCTCACCAGTAGCTCGAAAGTCAACTTCGTTTTATGATTAATGGCATAACTTACGAGAAAAGAAATATCAAACTTCACCAACACGGAGGCACCAATTTCGTCACCTGTCATTTTCGAAAATTGCAGATGCTATAAAAAGACAAATATTTTTGTTTCATGGAAAGTATTTTTTACCTGAAATGCATGTCTAATGAAGAATGAATTCATACGGTTTCAAGTTTGTAGACCGCAAGAAAATAGCTTTTAAAAATGTCTAATTTTGCGACAGTTCAAAATAAGCTACGTATTCCCCGTTTTTTTCCTCCGAAAGTAATGCAAGCAGCGTTTTCAAACTTGACACGTTTTAAGGATATAGTGTGTTCATTGGGTACATAATTTATTGCTGCCGTAGGCAAATGTAAATTTTTATATATTGCCTCAAAGCTCTCATATTGGCAAAAGTGTACTTCACTGAAATTTGAATAATAAAAAACCCATCTTTGATTTTTCTTAAAATCTCGTAAATAGACAACCAAAGGCCGTCATACAGTAATATAGAAAAACATGTTTCATTTTTTTGTTTTTAGCGACAATATTCGTGGTACAAATCAGAGCTTTTTGAGAATGCGCTGATAAGTTGAGAAATCTAGAAATCGGAACGGAAAGGCGGCAATGAGCTTCAAACGCGAGTAAACGTGACCACATTTGGTGAAGAAAGGCTGTTTTAGCAGATAGGAGTAACTATTTTGAACACGATATTCTACAGTATCTGATTTCACTCTTATACGTAGAGCACTGAGACTTCAAATAAGTGGTGCCTCTCCATTACTGACACACAGATGGAGCTGCTGTGACGGCCATGTATTTGCAACACGTTGGGTAAGAGAATTTAATGTTGAATAAGTTTATAAACAATTCATAACAAATTTTTATCATTTGGGGCACGAAGACTGCCGCATTGGACTGAAGAACACACTTTAGGGCAAGTTGTCATCCGTCGTCAGCTCTACAGATGAACTGCTGTGCGCCGCATCTCGGAGGCAATGCTTTAGATCATATGGTTCAAAGTAGGGACAAAGATTACGCCTCCCGTAATTTTATCGACAAAAACATTGTGAAATTCATTTTAACGTACTATACTATAGTTTTGCATTCGCACTGAGGATACTTGCGCACGCTGTTTTACGTCTGCTCTCATTAAAGGTGAGAGACATAAAAACAGGCGACAGATACATCACTTTTGTGCTGCTGGTTTCACGCATAATTATATTGCCAGTAATTTGAGCCTCAAGGAGCGTGGCGATGGCTCACCACTTCAGCCGGGATAGAGTTTTTTGTTCAGATTATCTCATGTTGCATAAAAAGAAAATACCTTATCAAATAAACTTCCGCAAGGTCGAAGACATCGGCCTGTTTGCCCTCCAGAAGCTTTTGCCGAAACCAGCCCGCCATGCACATAACAACGACCATGTCTGCCAGAACTGCTTCAGAAGCCTCAGAGATGTGCTGTCTTCGTCTAATGGCTTCTCAGCTGAAACACCTGATGAGTTTTTGCCGGAAGAAAAAAAAAAAGGCAGAAGTCAAGAGCTGCGCCTGAAGCATTGTCACATATGCGACTGGAGAAGCTGCATGCTCAAAATAGCAAAGTTCATGCAGAGCCAAGACAACTTAGCAGCAATTCTACAGTAACCGTGAAATGCCACCGTAACGTGTGTAACCTCCACTTTCAACCATCAGATCTAAATTGCAGTGTGTGTGCCCAGTGGTTCAAGAACTTCAAGCAAGCCTATGAAGCGTGTTCTTCGTATCAAGAGCGCATGCGCTTGTTGGCACTGTTGCCGAGCGATATAGAGCGCCGAAAACTCCAAGCGCTTATACCAAACTTGTTGATTGATTGATATGTGGGGTTTAACGTCCCAAAACCACCATATGATTATGAGAGACGCCGTAGTGGAGGACTCCGGAAATTTTGACCACCTGGGGTTCTTTAACGTGCACCCAAATCTGAGCACACGGGCCTACAACATTTCCGCCTCCATCGGAAATGCAGCCGCCACAGCCGGGATTCGAACCCGCGACCTGCGGGTCAGTAGCCGAGTACCTTAGCCACTAGACCACCGCGGCGGGGCATACCAAACTTGTCAGCTTACATGATATACAGATCCCGACGCTGGCGCGCAAAACACGGGATAAGGTTAGCAACAAATGCGGTAAAAAGGACACGGCTGAACCCAATGAACGTCCAGACAGCTATGGCTTACTAATCCGAAGATGAGTATAGCGGCTCTCGGCAGAGTCCCAACAAAAAAAATTGCCCGCAGCTTCCCTCGGGGGAACACTGAGGAGGATGCGGAGCATATAATTGGTTAACGGGGTGTTAAAGTGCGACTTACTTGGGTCGATGGTTAAATTGGTTAACGTGGTTGTGAAATGGGGTGTTAAATTGCGACTTACTTGGGTCGATGGCTAAATTGGTTAACGTGGTTGTAGGAGGGGGTGTTAAATGAGTGAACACGTACACCCGTATGCGAAAGGACGGCGCTGGTCGAAGGGACGTCGATCATTGTGTTTGTGGATTCGTTGGAATTCATTTCACCGCGACCTTGGACGTCGACGCGCCGTACAAACCAACCGACGAGCGGCAACTGAGCGAGCGAGCGCCGACCTTGAGTATATATACAGCGCGACGGCGCATGCACTGTCAGCTGTTGAATGTTCTCGAAGGAGAAGCGCGCGCGCGGCACAGATGGCGACGGCGCGACGGCGCATGCGCTGTCAGCTGTCGAATGTTCTCGAAGGAGAAGCGCGCGCGGCACAGATGGTGGGCGACGGCGCGACGGCGCATGCGCGCGCGTCAGCTGTCGAATGTTCGAGAAGCGGTGCGGACGGCGCGGACGGCGCACTACAAGGCGCGAGTATAAGATGCTTCCGCATCTAAAAGATGTAGTATTTGTTATCATTGAAGGAAAAAAGGAGCTTGTTTCGAAAAGGTTTCTGACCCGTTCGGTGCTAGAGACTTACCGTCTCTTCAGAGAAGCTAATCCGAACACATCTATTGGGCTCTCAAAGTTTTATTCACTGAGGCCGAAGTGGGTTCTTCTAGCCCCACACCGAGAATTTTGCCTTTGTATATACTGTGCTAATGCCACGGAGTGTGTTTCTGCCCTACAAGACGTCACCGATGGTGCCTACATGGCGGACTTCTTGAAAGAACTGTCTTTGCAGCTCCCCTACAAGTGATTGTTTTTTAGGCCATTGTGACTATTGTGCTAAGGAGGATGCTCTGACAGCCACATGTTTAGGAATCCTTGAAGATATTGAGGTAGCCTATGCAGTATGGGAAAATGGCGATCTAGTAAAAAAAAAGCCCAGGCAAGTTCTTTTCTGCGAGAGCTAAGTCTCTGGTTCGTGAAGTGGATTACCCATGATTACATAAGATACATTCAAGAATCAGCAATACGCCAGGCGAAAGAGAACCAAGAAAAAGAATCTTGCTGATTTCGACGTAAATTGGACAGCCATTTTACCGAATGAGGTACAGTCGTATCACTGGCACAAAAGACAGGTGTCTATATTCACGTGTGTCGTCACAAGGAAGCAATCAATTCAAAGTTTTGCCGTCATCAGTGATGACACATGCCATGATGCTGCACATGCTTGTTTTTCTCTACAAATAATCCACAGCTATATGAAGGAACAACTTAAGCCTGACCCGAGTGTTACTTATGTTTCTGATGGCGCTTGCGGTCACTTCAAAAACAAATACCAGTTGTTCGAGTTATGTCAGAAAGATCATATATCAAAAAAGTTGCTTTTTTCGGCCGCAGGACATGGCAAGAATTTTTGTGACGGCGTTGGTGGCCTACTCAAGCATCAGCCTACGCTCTACAACCTCAGAGCGGCAAGCTTAGCTGTGATTATATCAGCATCCCAAATGGTGGCGCAAATGAGCGCGAAGCTCAAGAATGTCAAGCTGCTGCGTGCAAATGCAGACGAGCTAGAAACATTTCGTCAGTTTAAGAAGAGCCAGTGGAAATCGTTGCCACGGGTTCCAGGCATACGTTCTTGGCATGTTTGGCTAAGCACATCTGAGGGCACTGATCGTGGTCGTGTTTTGTTAGCGTCACGTACTGCTAAATGTGATCTGCAAAAGATGCAGCCATTTTGAGCGCATCTCTTGTTTCACGCAGTCACCACCAAAATACCAGTGATTGTACTTCAAGCGCATATGATTTTTCTAGCGAGACCCAACACTTGCGTTGGAACATTTTCATGTTTGAGTTTATCTGCAATTATAGACAGATGTTTTGCAACTGAGTTACAGTGTCGAAGATTTTCTCCATTAGAGCCGTGATATCAGGAGCATAAATGCGCTTTCATGGGTACGTATTTGTCACAGTGCTAAAACAGTCTTTCTTCACCAAATGCGGTCACGTTTCCTCGCGCTTGAAGCTGATTGCCACTTTTCCGTTCCGATTTCTAGATTTCTCAACTTATCAGCGCATTCTCGAAAAGCTCTGATTTGTACCACGAATATTGTCGCTAAAAACAAAATAATGCAACATATTTTTCTATATTACTGTATGACGACCTTCGGTTGTCTATTTACGAGATTTAAAAAAAATCGAAGATGGGGTTTTTTATTATTCGAATTTCAGTGGAATACACTTTTGCCAATATGAGAGCTTTGAGGCAATATATAAAAATTTACATTTGCCTACGGCAGCAATAAATTATGTACCCAATGAACACACTATATCCTTAAAACGTGTCAAGTTTTAAAACGCTGCTTGCATTACTTTCGGAGGAAAAAAACGGGGAATACGTAGCTTATTTTGAACTGTCGCAAAATTAGACATTTTTAAAAGCTATTTTCTTGAGGTCTACAAACTTGAAACCGTATGAATTCATTCTTCATTAGACATGCATTTCAGGTAAAAAATACTTTCCATGAAACAAAAATATTTGTCTTTTTATAGCATCTGCAATTTTCGAAAATGACAGGTGACGAAATTGGTGCCTCCGTGTTGGTGAAGTTTGATATTTCTTTTCTCGTAAGTTATGCCGTTAATCATAAAACGAAGTTGGCTTTCGAGCTAGTTGGTGAGAGGTGCACGAAATATAAAATACTCAATGAAATCTAAAATATCAACTTTTGGACCCGTGTCGATCTCTCGTGGAATCACCCCGTATTAATTCTTCTGCAGAGACGATTCTCATGGTCGCTCGTAGGGCCTCGTCAGTCAGCCTCAACTAAAGACTGACTTTTTAATTAGGGTAGAAGTATCGGCTTTAGAGTGTTTTGTGCAGGCTTGGTCACTCAAGAAAGGTCGGCGGGACACTTGTTTCAGGCCTCTGATTTAATCTGCAACCAGTGCCGAGTGTTGTTCTCACGTGATAACAATGTCACAAAAAAATTTGAGGCAGATTTGCAATAGTGTTTCCAAGCCTCAAAGAAGTGATACTGAACAACCCTCCTTGTTTTTGTGTTATTAGTTCTTTCTTCGTCTTTTTCTTTTTATCTGTTATTCATGTCTTCTTTCTTATAATTGATTGTATTCTCTATTTTAGATCTCATTCTATTTTTCTTTTTTTACCTTTTCCCTCACTTTTTTATTCTGTTTCTTCGTCATTCTTTCCATGCGACACCTTGCTCTTTCCCCACCTCTTTTCCCTGTTCCTCACTCTCGCTTGTCTTTCCAACCCGTTTGCACACTACACTTTAAAAAGCTATGATCAATTCTGCTAGCGTGCCTGTATAGCTGAGTGGTTGTTTTCGGATTGCCACTACATAGATTCGAATGCCATCTTGTTGAGAATTTTTTTGCCAACATTTCGTTCTCCTTGCACTCATTCTCTTATTCATCAGTCTTAATGCATCCCATGCTGGACGTATCGGCGCATGTGTACTGGGAGCAAAGCACAGCAGGACAAAGATAAACAAGAGGCCAAAGAGAGCATGTGCCCGTTCATGATGATAGTTATTTCTGTTCTCGTATCGCAAACCAATTCTCTGCTTAAAAAGCTCCATTCTTAAAATATGAAAAACATTATCATATGCACAATCTTTTACTATGTTCCAAATGATCTTCCAATTTGGTCTTGATAAGTGTGTGTGCACCATCCGAGTATCAAAGCGTTTTTTAGCGAAATAAAGATATTTTGACCGTTTTGATCTATCCATCTAGCTAGCTGCCTACGTCTGGGTGCTCGCGAGATTATTTCCTTTACTAGTATGTACCAAAACTCGCATATAAGAGTATAAGTGTACGACAAACGTGACTAACGTGTCCGGACGTGAATGACATGAAATACTTGTCGTGTAAATCATGAAACCCTTTCCCATACACATCGGGTGCATACCCATGAAATGCGGGCATGTCCAACAGTTTATGAGCCCACAGTAAGGCTTTGCCTTCTCAAGTATGGCTAAACCAGACATTGAAAATCTTACCATGAAAACTTTAAAGAGCTTGCATAAAAAATATCCACTGCCCGTTTCAGTGACGATCGATTCCGGTGAGTAAAATATTTGTAGACCATAAATAATAAAAATTACAATTAAAGTAAAAAGTGAACCCAGGCATTCTGTGAAGCAGCCAATTTTTCTACCCCAGAGTCATACAACTGCGTAAAGTTGCGTCCACCAAGACGAATCAAGGGCTAATGTGCTCACCTGCCGACCGGAAGTTCGGGAGTTTGATCCTGGCCACGACAGTCGCATCTGTATAGCTTGTTACATGGCAACAAGCGAGTATGCCTACAAACAGTTGCTATTAATATTGACGAAGCGTTAGCCACAACGAGCTGGTGCAGGCAGAAACCCAGCAAGCACGAGCCATGCGAAGGTTGTCTTCTTTCACGCTGGCACATAGCTGGCGCCGCTTTGCTCCGGTACATACTATTTGCTTATATATTAAATCAGTGCCTTACAACGTCTCAAATATGAAAGCTTGATTACCACATGTATTCAACGTTAAAGGAAAGACGTGCCTTATTTTTATCATGCTTCACCTTGTCGCAGGTAGCAGGAGAAGGTGCATTGTCATTTATACTATGGTATACACTGTATTCTATTGCAGATAGATTTTTGTCTTCTCTGGTCTACAATGCACCCAAAAAACACTCATACATTTAAAGCCTCCCATGTTGGGTGCCTTGCCTAGAACTGCATGCTTGCTTATGGCAAAGGGGCTAAGAAAGCATGTGATCCTGGAAAACATCCATAAATTGGCTTGTAACGAGCCCATAATCAATGTAGTATTTCATATCACTACCATTTTGCACAAATCACTGGCTTTTGCCTTCTTGCTGAACGTGTTTGTTACAACGAAAATTTTGTAATTTGTTCACAGTATGTATAAAAAAAGTTAATTTCCTCGATCTCTTACCTGTCAGCATTAAAGTAGAATGAAAAAATTTTATGTGCCTTAAAATAAACTGATATTTATAACTCTGTTTCCTGTGTGGGTTTGTTGACGCCACACATGCAAGCGCACTCCCTGTACAGTTCCAGCCATGTTTTATGCAATGCATGCAGCAAATAAAAACAAACTTTCTGCTGCATGGTAAATGTATGATGAAGCAAGCCCTGTAGAAATTACAGCGCAGGTGACAAATTGCTAGCGGAGCTTTTTTCACGTTATACAGAATTATGTGGTTGCATCAACAAAGAAACAAACAAAAGCCGTTTTCAAGGTAACACACAATACTGCAATAATGTCCTGCTGAGTATAATTTTTCCAGTCACTTTTTATTATGTGTCTATGCTGAGCATTTTCTGATACACAATAGGGCAAAAACATAATGCGTCTTCAGCTTCAATCAAGCTTTTTTTGCAGCCCTAACTGTTCTACAATTATTTTGTACAATAGCCTGCTTAAATATGGGACTGTGCTGCATTTTCTAAGACTTACTTATGCCATGCAGTTTCTTTACAAGAAAGAAATCAGGCAGCACCATAATTAAAGGTTAAGGTGAAAATGGCAGACCCATGTTGTATCTGTTGCCTTATCTCTAATTCATCTACAGTGCGGCACGATTCTCCCCTAAAATAGATGTATTCAGTAGTACACCTTCAGTGTGTGCTACTAAGCACAGTGTGAAAAAGTGTTCCACACAATAAATGAGGGAGTTATTCATTTAAGAGTTTAGTATAGAAGCAGAAGCTTCACTTTGGTATGCATAGGTTCTATAACAAAAAAATGATTATACCACTCTTGGAGGAAGTCAAAAGCATGCCAGCAATTCTAAAGCTGAAGAAGAAAGGACAGATGATTCCAATAATGGATATGTAATAGGATATCACAATCTAGTGCATTTAAAGTAAAGTGATATTCATACCCTGATTTTTGCTACGGCTTTGTTGGTGCCAGGGATGTATGCATTGTCCCTGTACTGCTGTGGTCATCTATGAAAAAGAGCAAAGAAAAACATTTTCTTCTATACAGTATAAGTACATCCCGGGAACGAGTAGGGATTTGGTAACTAATTACCAAGTGGGCTATTTTGAACAAAGAATTAACAGAGTATATGTGGTTGTTTCAACAGGGAAAGAGATAAAACCTGAGACCAAGCTTACAAGCAATGTTGCACATATCTGCTGTCCTCAATGTAGTTATTTTCTTTTGTCAGGATTTATATACCAGTCATTCTTTAGCATGTGTCTATGCCAAGCAATCTTATGATTCATAATAGAGTCAAAATATGCTGCGTCAAGTTAGGGCAATGTTTGTTGGGTCACATTGATCAAGAGTCTCAATGATTAGGCTGTATTTGCATAGACTTGATTTAGCCATGAATTTATGAGGACGACATTAATCAGCACTATGTAAAGAAAAAGTGGGGTGAAAATTACAGACACAGCATGTGTGTCCATTGCTTTCTCTTTATTTCATCGACAGCGCTGTTATTCATCCTAAAAAAGTAGTATTCAATACTACACCTGCATACACATGTGCATGTGCCAGCAAGCACATTCCAAACAAGTGCTTCACAAAAACTGTGTAAGTCATTCCTTTCAGATCCAATTGCATCTGGTATGTAATAAGTATGCCACTTTTGCCAAAAGTTAAAAAAAGCATATGCCAGCAGTTCTAAAGCTGGACAGAAAGGAAACTTCTATCAAGTGCTAGGTATTTAATTGGTGAAAAACTTTGAATATAGCTTTCTGAAAGAATCAGATTTGCAAGGAACTGCAGGGTTAGTACTGTTTAGTTAGTACTACAGATGACTTCAAGTATCCATGGTCACATATCCCTTATAATGTGTACTGCGCACATACATGTGCATCGTCACTGCACAACAAAAATCATTGCAGTTGATGAATCACGAAACCAGGTTTTTTTTTATTAATTGCAGCTACATAAACGGCTTAGTTAATCTTAGGTTCCAAAGATACATTTTGCACCCGGACATATATTGTTGCAAGAGATGTTTGTACTGCAAATGAAACTAGTCGTACAAGGAATACGTACAAGGGATAATTAACAGCATGATGTTGTGAAACCAACGTGACTATATGACATATATTATTATAGCCGAGTTTATTGTATGACCAAATTTTTATGGTTGATTTTTCCGGCGGGTGTAGAAAAGTTGTGAGTGAGTCGTTGAAACAGATTTTGTTGTATACAGTATAACGCTGATATTCCACGCTCGCTCATTTCTTTCTTTTAAATGATCGTGATGGTGCCATGAAAATTTGATTGGCGCTGGCCGCGCCTTCATTAATGTTTGAGAAACTTCTAGATTGTTTTAGGCTATTTGCGTGTACGGCACGTACTAGAGGTTACTAACAAGCTTTTGATTACTGTGCTCCCAACGCGAGCCTCCGCGATAACGCTCGTTCCACTGATGGTTAGATTATTGATGGCCGTGAACTACGTACGGCGAGTGTACGTGTGATCGATTGATTTGTGGGGTTTAACGTCCCAAAACCACCATTTGATTATGAGAGACGCCGTAGTGGAGGGCTCCGGAAATTTTGACCACCTGGGGTTCTTTAACGTGCACCCAAATCTGAGTACACGGGCCTACAACATTTCCGCCTCCATCGGAAATGTAGCCGCCGCAGCCGGGAATCGAACCCGCGACCTGCGGGTCAGCAGCCGAGTACCTTAGCCACTAGACCACCGCGGCGGGGCGTACGTGTGATCGAGTGAACTTGGTTTTCCGGGCACAAGTCAACTCAATTTGAAAGTTTATTCTATAAACAGTTGATGACCGAACGGCATGCCGTCATAAACACATGACAATAGATACTGCACGACTTAGATCGTCAGATGAGAAGCGGTTCTGAATGCCATGACGAATGGTACACCTCGAACTACGGACGCAGGGCGTGTGAGCTGAAGTGCGGGCTAGTTTGTTTATCATACTTGTATGCCCGATAGCTTGAGATACATCCACGCCATGTCGTCATGAATATGGTCTCTAGAGATAATGTTGACTCTGATCTACTCGTTCGAGTAAAAATTGCGCAGTTGTGACCAGAGTTGGAAGCGGGTGGAAAGGAAAACATGTGCGTTACTGAGCCCTGAATTACCATGTTACGATCTGTGCATTTGTGTGTGAATTCACGCCTGTAAAAGTGCATGGAGATATTAATTTCATGCGCACGAGGTGTTATTTCTTATTAGTCTGCTTGCCATGAGTAACCCAAGAGGTCAAATACCTTCCGTTACATGTATAGCTAGATTTTTGACAAGTACACTTTCGATGAATGATCGTGCACCAAAGATGTTTTTCTGTGTGGGTGTATGTGCGCGTTCTCTTCTGTCCGCATTCAGTCGCACTGTTGAAACTTAGTGGGAACTTACGCAAGAAGCTTTTATTAGTTGTACACATGGGGGGGAGGGGGGGGAGGGGGAGTGCCGCTCTCGGTATGCTTACAACAAGCATGCTTTACCGCGAAGCAAATACGCTTCACTGAGTGACATTTTTTTTGTCCTGCAGTGAAGCCAAACAAATGCTACGTTGGTTTTGGGTGCATATACGATCAACCTTTCCCCACGTGTTGATATTGAAACGCGTGCTAGCCGAAGCTTGTGCCCTTGTCACAAAACGAGCGCTCAAAAAAGGGCGCGCCGCCAAATTCTCGCGACGAAACGCCGGAGTGACGCCGCGAGGTCAACGATAAAAAAAAGAAAACAAGCATCCAAAGACTCCCCGGGCACGCGTCCCTCTCCCCTCGGAAGCGTAGGTTCGCCGACGAACCTCCTCACCCCACATCGGCGACCGAGCAAGCCCTCGAAATTTCTCGATTGAAAAGGGCGTGGTGATGCCGGGTTGAGTCATCCGACGCGGACGGCCCCCGTATCGTCTCACCCTTTCCCCCAGCCTTCGCTGCGCATCGCGCCGACGAAATGATGAGAACTTTCTGGAATTTCGCGTAGAAGGTATTTAATCGAGAGCCGAGATGAGAGATCAGGAGAAGACGGAAGTCAGCGACAGAGCGCGTAGGGTATACCGCCGTGTAGTCGGCGAAGGGTTTGTCCGTAGTGACAAAGCAGGAGATGAAGAGGATTTCCACCTGAGGGGTGACGACTCGAGCTACAGGAAAGAGTGTGTTGTGTGTCTACAGCTATCGAGCGAAGACGCGTGGCAACAGCTGCGAGTGTGAAGCCGACGTGTTTCCGGCGAATAAGTTTGAAGCTTGGAGAGCGGCCAAGTGAAGACGGGAGGTTTCCTTGAAGAGAAACTTTGGGGGCAGCAGAACGACAGAGGTTTCCTGGAAGAGAAACTACGGGGGCAGCGGAACGACAACAACGCTGGACTTTGAGGAGTGATTCTCGGAAGAGTATCATTCAGACCTTTGTTCCAAGAACTTTGGACTGAATAAGTCTTCTAACTCTTTAGTCTTTAAGGGTCTTGGTTGTTCGATGCATGCGACTGCATTGTAGTGCGTATTGTTGTCTGTGTCCATCGTTTCGAGTGTGGCTGATTGTACTGTGTAGTATGTTGTTTGATTGGTGACATATTGTATGCAACTATTGTGGAGTGTGCATACTTGTGTATTGTTTCTGATCTGCCATTATTGAGAATATATTTTGTTTTGTTTATCAACTCTCGGCTCTGACTTGTTCTTTGGGCCACAGCCGGCGTCCGCTGGCGCGCCAAAATGGACCACTTCTAAATTGTCGACGCTTTCGTGGTGCGGTTCGGGGAGCCGATAGTTCGGCCCTTGGTATTAGCCCGGCGATCGCCTCCCGAATTAACGGGACCTTGTGACAATTATTCTGGCGTCCGCGACAGGACCTTTTGGTGCACAGTGTGTCCAAAGTAGTGAGAAAGAGCATCGAGTTGTTGATAGTGCTAACGGAATGATTTTGTGTGATGTTCAGTGTTCTCGTTAACGAGTGCAGGGGAGTGTTCTGATAGACTGATTTAGGCAGATACTTTTTACACGCGGCAAGACTTCATTTGCGAGACACAATGGATCTCGAAAAGTTAGTAGTTCTTGGTGAGAAGATGGGTCTTTCTGGCGCCGAACTACGGAAGTGGGTAAGCCAGAAGGAGAAAGAGGCGTTGGAAAGAGAGAGGTTGGCTTCTGAGAGAGCCAAGGAAAAAAAAGCAGCTGAGTTGGAGAGAGAGAGGTTGGCAGCTGAGAGAGAGAAAGAAGAAAGAGAGGCAAAGGAGTGACAGCTGAAAGAAGAAAGAGAGCAGTAATTGAAGTTGGAGCTGGAGAGAGAAAAGTTGGCAGCTGAAAGGGCGAGAGAAGAAAGAGAAGCGAAGGAGCGACAGCTGAAAGAAGAAAGAGAAGCGGAGATGGCTGAAAAGGAACGGCAGCGACAGCACAAGGTGGAACTCGAACGGCTCCGTTTGCAACAGCGAAGTGAAACTCTGGTCCAAGCTAGAGTTGAAAGCAGTGAAAGGGAGGACCACGGCTTCCGCTTGAACCCAAGCAAGCTGCTCGTAGCGTTTGATGAAAGGAGGGACAACCTTGACGAGTACCTTCGCCAATTTGAGACGATTGCGAGGAGCCAGAATTGGCCGGAACATCAACGGGCAACTGCTTTGAGTACTTGCTTGAGTGGTGAAGCGCTCAGTGTGTACGGTAGGCTGACGCCGACTGATGCAGCCAACTATGCAAAGGTGAAAGCTGCTTTGCTGAAGCGATTTAGATTTACTGTAGAAGGTTTTCGGGACAGATTTCGGACAGCAAAGCCAGCTGATGGTGAGACGGCTACGCAGTATGCCATCCGACTTTGCCATTATTTTGACAGATGGATTGAACTTTCAGGGACAGCGCAGGAGTACGATTAGCTTAGAGAGCTCCTAATTATAGAACAATTTCTTACTAGTTGCCACCCAAGCCTCTCGCTGTACTTGAAAGAGAGGAAGGCTGAGTCACTTGAAAGCATGCTTGAATCGGCTGATCAATTGTTGGAAGCGCAAGGTGGCACAAATTTGGCCAAAGTCAAGGAGTGTCCCGAAGATTCAAAGAAATCGGCACCCGAACAAAAGAAGCGTGCACCGGAGAGTGTTCCGCGATGTTTTCTGTGTAACCGAGTGGGTCATCGCGCGAACAACTGTCGAACTAACTTCACGGTCCTAAAATGTTTCAAGTGTGGCCAGACTGGGCACAAAGCAGACGCGCGTCGTAACGGAGCGAGTCAAACTCACCAGGTATCCTGTGTGCAAGCGGCACCAAAATTCGATAATAATGCCGTCACCGACGGATTCGTAGAGTTGAAAATGGGGAGAAACTTCCTATTGTGGGTGCTGTAATGACAGAACAGCCAACCGGTGTTACGAAGGGAATGCCAACGCTGCCTGGAAAAGTTGCGGGCAAGAAGGTTACGGTGTTAAGAGATACCGGTAGCTCCACTGTTATCGTGCGAAGAAATTTGGTGCGGGAAAGTGAGTTAACAGGCAAAACGAAACCGGTTTGCCTAATTGACAGTACGGTTCGGATGCTTCCCGAAGCAGAGATCGAGGTCGAAACCCCGTACTTCAGCGGTAAGGTTACCGCTCTATGCATGACGACTCCCTGTACGACCTCGTCATCGGAAACATCGACGAGGCGCGAGGGCCGAACGAACCAAAATGTGTGGGAGAAGACCCTAAGATAGAGCCCTCGCCAACCCAGCAACCGCGACATACAGTGGAGCACATCCCGTGACGGATCTCACTCGAGCCCAAGGTGAAGCCGCGGTGCAAGAGTCAGTTAATGAGAGATGATCGTGTTGAATGAGTTCACATGCTGGGCAGCTGGACTTACGTCGGCACGACCTCAACCGAGCGACAGTGTAAAGGTGACGGAGTCGGCCAGCCAGGCCAAATGTCGTGACATGAACAAGCGGGTGAATAACCGGGCAGGATCAGTTGAGCGTCACGACCCGTTAACAATGTCGGAAGTGGCAACGATGGCTGAGACGCCGCCTCAGATACCGTCGTTGGAAGGGGCTCGCCGAAACAAAACGAGGAAAAACAATAAGAAGAGATCGAGAGAGCACCGCAAGAAAGGGCGCAAGCGCTGCTCGAAATATACGAGATAGGTGCTGAGGTCGAATCCAAATGTGTTTGGCAGGGCTGAGTGTCATATGTTGTGTTAATGTTCTTGTTATCCTGTGTTTAACTGTATGTCGAGCGAGTCAAAAGGTTTGTTACGGTGATGTGATGTATAGTATTGTACAATTGTTGTAATGAGAGAACTTTGTACATTTGTATTGTCTGGAATATGTGATGGAGTGTTGTAGTCATGCACATGTGGTTATATTTCATGTGTTGTGATATTGAATTACAAGGTACAATTGTATTGAGTGATCTATTGTGAATGTGACGTGTCATGAGCGACGGAACATGTTACAGTCGTTTAGAGTGTGGGGACTGTTCGCGCTCGTTTGTGTGGTTTTGAATATTATGAGATAATATTCTTCAAGTGGGGGGCAGTGTCACAAAACGAGCGCTCAAAAAAGGGCGCGCCGCCAAATTCTCACGACGAAACGCCGGAGTGACGCCGTGAGGTCAACGATAAAAAAACAAGCATCCAAAGACTCCCCGGGCAGCGAGTTTACAAAGGCGAGCGGATAGAGCCCTCCACAATGCACCGCGGCCCAGCGCTCTTGGAGGCTATGCATTTCCGCCGGCCTAACTGTGTCATCGCGCTGTCGCTCCCCGCACTTTCGCATAGTGTTGCCGGAGGCTGCTGCTGCAACTAGCGTGGGGTCGCGCTCGCGGGAAGGAAGCCCTGCCAAGGCATATGGCTCTGCAATCGGACGCTCGCGAAGTAATCGTGTGCGGCTTGTCTGACCGAACGCGCTGCGCTAAGTTAGATACTCGTGAATAAAGCGTTTGCCCCCACCTCTCACTGCCGAAAAGCCGTGCCATTCAGGACGCAATGAAGCCGAGTCGCCACTACGCCTGTGGCCAAGTGCTCGGAAGGAAGCCCTGCGCCGAGTAGTACACTCGCGAAAGAAGCGTGTGCACTTACCTCCTACTGAACGAACGCCCTACGCCGAGTTGGATACTCATGAAGAAAGCGTGTGCCTCACCTTTCACTGCCGAGTCGCAAAGCCATGCCGTTCAAGATGCATTGAAGCCGAGTCGACTGACTACGCCTGATACACCTAGGCCTGCTGCGAAAAACGCCACACCGGAGATTACTGCACTCCACTTGGTGAGTTTTTGTTGATTCTCAGCATGCGGTTATTGAAAGCGCGATTCTGATACTGTCGTTTTAAATAAGGCTATGAACTGTGCTCGGGCAACAAGGACAGAAATGTAGTGGTGATACATGCGTGCGATCGTAAAATCCTTGAAAGCCTGCGCGCAAACTTTGTCGTGCGTCACTACCACACTGTCGAAGCTGAAAAGAAAGCATGCAGCCTCAAGACATTGTCTTTAGTCGAACTAATTTAAGAAAAGAGAATTAAACTTATTAAAGAGCTCTTCGCGGATGTTTTTCTTTTTACGGCTTCACTGCAATACGGCCCGTGTTCAGGCGAAGGCAAGTTAGACTCGCAGTTATCCTCGCCCGTTTGTGGTGTTTGCTTTTTTTCGCCCCCTGTGTATTATGTGATCTGAAAATAATCTGCCACCCTTCTCTATGAAACTGTCGAGTGCACTCCATGCGGCTCTACTCTGCATGATGGCTCCTTTGAGAGGCTTCTTCAATAAAAGAATGTTTTACGGCAAAGCTTACTAAAATCACAGCTGCCAGCGGTTGTAACCACTATACCCATGCAAAAGTAAATATGCAATACATGAGATAACAATTTATTAACATGAAAACTGTCCCATCAGAGAACAGTGAAGCTATTTACAGGAGAATGGCACAACAAAGATAACACTTTATGCATCAAGCATAGACGTACGTGAATGTATACATTGGTGAGTTCATGTATGAACAGACATGGTAATAACTTTGAAAAGCAAAATTAACTCTGCTTGCAGTGCAAGTTGAAGGAAAAGTGAGAAGGGAGACAGGAAAGAGCGTACTCTTTCATGTCCCCCTTCTCGTTTTTCCTTCAGCTTGCACTGCAAGCAGACTTTTCAAGTATGAAACCAACTAGTCTGCAAAGAAGTATTGATTCAAAAAGCACAAAGTCTTTGTTAGAATATTAGTGGAAGCGGCATGGCAGGCACGTATATTAAATGAACACTGTCGACACGATGCTGTCATGCCAATATGTGTAAAGTACACAGATGCAGCATGGTGCATACACAGGCAATATCAATTTGACTTTCTGTTGACCAGAAAGCACTATACTGCACTTAGGCTCAGCCATGTTGAGACTAGAGTAGGGCGCTGTTGTTTTGAGCTAAATTTGAAAATGCAAGTGGCACATCGGTACTAAAAATGTGGGCTCGGTAGTTCGGCATCATAATGCCACGTTCCATTTCCCACGTTTTTGTTATCGTCCCAAAACACCACTCGATTCTCAGCGCAAACCGCGCCTGCACTTTTCGAGAAGGTTCCGGACTGTAGTAGATCATTTCGATAAGATCACGCCCACTGTGCGAACGGTACAGATTGTTCTGGAACCTACGCCACCGCCAGCGATAACGCTAGAACACTCGACGGCAAGAGTATAAATGCCGACGCGCTTCGCCGCTTGTCAGCTGTTGATCGAAGGCCGACGCTCCGTTCGCCGCTATAAGTCCGAGACTGCTATCTGTGCGAGACTGCTGCTGTAATTGGACTTTCCGTTTACCGGGCACAGGTTCGCCCAAATAAACAGTTAAATCCCAACACGAAGTCTCCTGTCTTCGGCCACGTCACGACCCAATGACATCTGGTGGAGGTGCTGCTTCGTTCATGTACCGGACGCCCCCGTCAAGCCGTGAACCCAGCCCACGTCTCGGAGAAGACACCGACGCCAACCAGGAGCAGCGAACAAGCCGCCGACAGCAAGGGCTACCACCGGAGTACGGGCTTCTACAAGACAAGGCGCGGAAGACCAAGGCCATGACCGCGACTGCAGCGACAATGACAACCACAGCGTCCCAGCCTACGATGGTCATGCATCAACCCAGGGAACCACCACTTTTCCATGGGTCATCGTTCGAAGACCCGGAGTCCTGGCTAGAAACATACGACCGTGTGGCCGCCCTCAACCACTGGGATCATGACGAAAAGCTTCGTCGTATGTTCTTCTATTTGGAAGACACCGCAAGGACCTGGCTCGAAAATCGAGAGTCCACGCTCCGAACGTGGGATGTTTTCTGCGGCGCATTCCTGCAAACGTTCGCGAGCGTCGCTCGCAAAGAGAGGGCCGCTGCTTTATTAGAGACCCGGGTTCAGCTACCAAATGAAAATGTCGCCATTTTCACAGAAGAAATGACAAGACTATTCCGTCACGCTGACCCAGACATGCCTGAGGAGAAAAAAGTTCGCTTCCTCATGCGAGGGGTCAAACAGGAGCTCTTCGCGGGACTGATGAGAAACCAACCGAAAACCGTCCAAGAATTTGTAGCCGAAGCGACCACTATCGAAAAGACCCTGGACATGCGCACCAGACAGTATAATCGTCGCCTGACTGCAGACTGCGCTGCTGCTCAAGCCAGTAACTCCGGAGACCTGCGTGAAACGATCTGAGCGATCGTGTGGGAAGAGCTGCGCAAGCTGTTGCCTTCAGCACAGTCTCAAGTGGATTCAATCGCCGACATTGTGCGAGAAGAAGTTTGGCAATCGCTTCAAATTCCCCACGCACCGCTGCCCGAGCCGGAAGCTATGAGCTACGCCGCTGCACTGCGTTCAACGCTCCTCCCCGTGCGCGCCAAAACGCCGCCCCATCGCACTTCCGTCGACAGACGCCACCGCCGCCACCACCCCCACCGACGTCATACCGTTCGCCAGCGGCCCAGCGCAGTGCACTGAGGAAGACTGACGTCTGGCGCACCGCTGACCATCGCCCGCTCTGCTACCAATGCGGCGAGGCCGGACACACATACCGCAGTTGCCAGTACCGACAGATGGGACTGCGTGGCTTCGCCGTCAATGCACCGCGTCCACAGCCAGGAGAACGACCACGTGACATCGTCGACTACCTGACAGGAACTCGATGGACACCACGAAGCCCTTCGCGTTCGCCGTCGCCCAGCCGCCGCACGTCACTGCACCACCGGCAGTACTCTGGCCCAACGCGGGGCCGGTCTCCTAGCCCGTATCCGGGAAACTAAGGGCAGCAACCGGTGGAGGTGCGGCTGCTGTGCGACGAACTACCGAAGATCCTCCGAAGACGACGACGCCGCGACGGAGCTTTCCGAACACAACGCCAAACAGGCAAAGCCCTGACGGCGAAAGCTCACTTACCGAAGGTGGCCTGACGACGCAACATGGAAGCAGCGGAACAAGCCGACGCAGCCGTGACCCGACGCCACGCCCTAACTGTAATGCGAGACGGCGAACTAGCGACCTCGACGTTCTTATCGACGGCCACAGTGTGACCGCTCTCGTCGATACTGGAGCCGACTATTCTGTCATCAGTGGGTTGTTCGCCGCGAAGTTAAAGAAAGTTAGGACAGCTTGGAAAGGCCCTGAAATTCGCACAGCCGAAGGTCATCTCGTAACGCCTGCAGGAATCTGCACAGCGAGAGTCACCATTAACGGCCGTATTTATCCTACAGACTTCGTAGTCCTACAGCGTTGCTCGAGAGATGTCATCCTTGGCATGGACTTCTTATGCCTCCATGGTGCTGTCATCAACCTAAAAACAAAGTCGATAACGTTATCCACAGAAGAAGCACTACCGCCGCGCACCCCATCAGGACACCATGCCTTGAATGTGCTGGAAGAACAAGTCACCATTCCGCCTCGCTCAAGCGTCATTATTTCAGGCGGCGCTCCTAAATCACCTGACTTGGAAGGCGTCGTTGAAGGCAGTCAGCATCTGTTGGTCACCCGAAATATTTGAGTCGCAAGAGGAATTGCAGAGCTGCGGGGAGGCAAAGCAACGGTTATGCTCACGGTTATGCTCACGGAACGTGGCAATATAATGGTGCACTAGATGATGTGGTGTTCACAGAAGGGCATATTATGGCTGACAGCACAGGTAGTTTGCCGGGTTAACGCATAAGTGTGCATTGCAGGGAACTTGGTGGTGACAAGTGGTCTTCTGGTACCGTTTCATACATTGAGTGATGTGGGCCGACACTGAGGACCAACCCACCACATCTAGTGGCGACCTGCAGGTTGCGTCATTGAAATCCGGGCCACGGTGGCAGTCTCAATGCAGCACATTGGAATGAAAGAAAAAGGATGAGTGCACTATACAATGGGACGGCGTGTCATAACACAAAATAGCTCAATCGGCCGCTATCAAGCAAGGTATCAAATAAGAATAAACAGCAAACAACAAAATGGATAGGGTAAAATAAAAAACCATGCTAAGTTGTCAATACACTGTAATGTTGCTAATTAGACGAGTCGGAACAAGAAAAGTACGATTAAAGTCTAGAAACGCGCGCGACTACGCTTTCTGGAAGCTGATAGCAGTTTCTTGAGGTGCCTTCTGGGAGAATCTCATAGGGTACTTCAGTGATTTGCTGTAAAACCTTGTAAGGCCGAAATAGAATCATAGCCTAAAAACCTTCTCCAAAAATATGTATGTGCCCCAACGGGTGTTTCATAAATGATATTGTTACTGGTAGATGACAGAAAACAGGTATATTTACAGTATTTACAGTCACAGTGATGCGGGTAAAAACAATTAAGATAGCGAGAGCAGGCACCACCTAGTCCTTCACTTTTTCGTCCTCTCTGTGTGAGCGGCACATAACGTTACCCTCCGGCGGTGAAGGCACTAATGCCTAGTTCACACTGAAACATCCACTTTCCACAGCGACCGAAATTCCCCTGCCGCCGAAACGCAGCGTCGTTCGCATCGGCCGCGCCCCGCGCCGCCGAATATGCCATCTACTACGGGGCGAACACGGGATGGATGCGCTGTCACCCGGTGGTTGTCGCGGCTCGCAAACGCTACTACGACATCCAGTGGTGTATACTTCGACGATTCTCGTACGCAAGAAGCAAGAAAAGACAGTACTGCTTATTTTGCTGGCAAGTGGCTGTCTTGTAATGCACAAAGAGCAGAAAAACCACCGACGCCAGCGGCGTTGGTGGCTTCGTTTTGCTCTGCAAGACCACAACAAGCTCGGTCACGCCAACAGCAAGGTCAGTCACCTCTTCCACGAAATACGGAAGCGTAGTAGGCACAGATTAGGTTAAACTCCCGTTGGTTTCAACATTCAGTTACGTGCACTGCGGCATAACAAGTGAGTAGGGCTTGTCCGCCATTTTTCAAAATTCTTTGACTAGCGCTCCCATTGGTCCGCGGTGGCCGATTCGGCGGCAGACGCCGCAAAAATCGGTCCGAGAGCGATCGGCGCGAAGAGGGCCCTTTCGGCGGATCTTGCCGCCGCCGAACCGGATTCGGAGCACTTTCGGTGGCCGGAATGCTCATTGTGAACGTGGCCTGACTGGGTGCAGTCAGAGAAAGACGGTGTAGTGGTGGTTATTATACATGTGCGTTGCGGCAGCCCGGTGTATGACATGGCTTCAGACATACAACGTAAACGATGTTGGTACGGGGTTGAGTCGAGGAGGACAAAGACAATTCAATTTCTTAGTTCACGTCGGTCACTTGGCGGTGCACAGGGTACGGTTCGGAGGGCGGGAACAGTAGCTTTGTAAAAAGCCCAATACAGCGTGCTGGAGACCACAGCACAGGATTCCTGGAGAAAAGTGGGTGTTTGTATGACTGCTCTCGTAATGAAATTGTTGGCACGTTTGCGAGTCGGTTAGCCGAACGCACACAAGTTGATGTGTATGGTCGGCATGGGCTTTAGCTTATTGAGCATATTCAGTCGGTGGGCATGTTGAAGGAGGCATCATTGGTGTCCATAGGCAACATTGGATTTCAGCCAAATAAAATAAAGGCGAACAGCCAGCTGCCTCGTGTTACGACGTATATGTTGCACAAGACTAAGACATCTTGTGTGTAAACCATGTACGGCTCCGTTGAGGTTCGGGCACGGCACGAGAGTTCTTTATGTTGGCGTGCAATGGGCTTTCCGAAAAGGTGTTTCATTTTTTTTGTTTACATACGTCTTTTTTTGTTACGTACGTTTACATTCTCCTCGTGAGTGTCGAACCACACACTGGCCCTACCCCTGACGTTTGCAAGCACCAAAGTCGAATCCCGGCGATTGGTCTTGCTGCTGCACTCTTAGTTGGCCAGCCACTCCTCCACATGACCATTATCAGTCCCGCAGAAGGGACCTGGGTCTCGGAGGTGGGTCACGACGTGACTTGGTGCTTTCGGCATAGCGAGGGCTGGATCAGCAGAATTGTCTGCCGGCATGATGGACTGTCCAAGAATACGCCCGCTGCGAAGTTCCGTTGAGTGCTCCTGATGTGCCCAGCACCTCCACCAAAGATGTTACGAAGAGATGACAGAAAACGAGTGTATTTACAATATTCACAGTAACAGTACTGCGGGTAAAAACAACCACGATGGCCAGGAGAGGCACCACCTAGTCTTCTCACTTCTTCGTTTTCTAGGTATGTGGTACATAACAATACTGTCAGTTGTCATTTTAGACAACTCATGCAAGAGCTTTCAGAGCTTCGCAGAAAATAGACATTGCTCGCATTAACCGATATATTTGCCACCATGCCTGTGAAGGCTTTGCAAAACAATTTCCAGAATATATTTGCCTTTGCAGCATTTTCTACCTGGCATATGCTGTGTTGCAAGAGGCAGTTGAACTATTTGCTACATTGAATTTAATATCTGTTTCTAAAGTGTATACTGTTGAATTATGAAGTCTTCTTGGATCTTATAATGCTTGCAGAAAGCAGGCAGTCATATGCACGTATGTTTATTTGAACAGGTACATGCGTAAGGACTGGCTCTCACCTATACAAGGTTGGATGATTAGGGGTCTAAGCAAGCAATGATCCTGTGATACTTCGAATGGCATTACACCCCAGCAAAGCATTGTTTTTAAATGACACAAAAATAAAACAAGGTGTAATTGCAAGATCCTGGGTGACTTTTATGGTCTCATAGTTTCCTAAAAGTAACTCTGGCACTGCAGTTGTTCAGTTGCCATGGGAATGAGAATGATGGGTACTTCACATATTTGCCTAGTTTTCGTGTTTCTAGGCTTCCCATGCACTTGTGGCTGTGTTTATAGCTATACATTGATTTTAAACCTTTGCTAAACTTTGTCTTGTGGCAAAGCGAATTCAGGCCACACGGAGGTAAAAGAACAAACATTAGACACCTTCGTGTACTACCCATCCCTGCCATGCTAGCTGAAGTGCAGTGCGTTGCAGCTGCCACAGAAACTAGCATCAAAGTTCCCTATGTTTCATTCAGAGCATGGTCTATGCTTTAGAACATCCTCCAGTGCATCTCTATGTATGGTCTGCACTCCTGCTTTTACTTAAATTTCATGTGACGACTATGTGTGTGGCACTTGTGGCCAGGTATGTTTTTTTACTTGCCTCAAGTTTGCATGACTGCTTGTTGGACAAGGGCGGGTTGTAGAAAAAAAAGAGAAAAGCCTCATGTCGAGGTGCTCGGACGCATATTATAACGTTGCGCCTGCCCCCACAGCTTCACCGCATTACACAAGCATGCTGCACTGAAGCACCAAAAAAGAAAAGAAAACACGGGCGCTTTTTTTCTGCAGGAAGCACCAGACAAATTTTGTTTTAGATGCGGAAGCATCTTATACTCGCGCCTTGTAGTGCGCCGTCCGCGCCGTCCGCGCCGTCCGCACCGCTTCTCGAACATTCGACAGCTGACGCGCGCGCATGCGCCGTCGCGCCGTCGCGCCGTCGCCCACCATCTGTGCCGCGCGCGCTTCTCCTTCGAGAACATTCGACAGCTGACAGCGCATGCGCCGTCGCGCCGTCGCCATCTGTGCCGCGCGCCCGCTTCTCCTTCGAGAACATTCAACAGCTGACAGTGCATGCGCCGTCGCGCTGTATATATACTGAAGTACGGCGCTCGCTCGCTCAGTTGCCGCTCGTCGGTTGGTTTGTACGGCGCGTCGACGTCCAAGGTCGCGGTGAAATGAATTCCAACGAATCCACAAACACAATGATCGACGTCCCTTCGACCAGCGCCGTGCTTTCGCATACGTGTGTACGTGTTCACTCATTTAACACCCCCTCCTACAACCACGTTAACCAATTTAGCCATCGACCCAAGTAAGTCGCAACTTAACACCCCATTTCACAACCACGTTAACCAATTTAGCCATCGACCCAAGTAAGTCGCACTTTAACACCCCGTTAACCAAATATATGCTCCGCATCCTCCTCAGTGTTCCCACGAGGGAAGCTGCGGGCAATTTTTTTGTTCGAAACTTACTTGCGCTGATAGGCAATATTTAAGCAGTGGCGTTCTTTTGCCTTAATGATGGCGTATTATCTTGTCCGTGTAATAAACCAAGAAGGCGTTGAATATACGAACGGGCGAGGCCGGAAGCTTTACTTGTTTTAAGCCCCACAATCGCGTTTTGGAAGGTATTCGTGTTGCATGGCATGTTCCCAATTTATAATGCGTAGCTGAGAAGTCAGTGCTGAGCATCAGCTAAAGCTAATTAACGCTGAAGTGACGACCGCGACGTAGCGGAGTGTGATTTTTCCGAAACCCCCTTTCTGACCAGCGACGAGGCAAGGCATTCAACAAGTACGTCATCGCGTCGTTTTGTGTTGATTGCATACGACTTAGTAAACATCCAAACTTACATCATTGATAACACGCCGGCAAAACTGCGAAGAGTGAGGAGCGCAGCGCAGCGGCGATGCAAGGCACGCGCACTGCTTGAAACATTAACGATTGCGAGATGTCAATCGTAGAGGGTTTTCCTTTTCTTGATCACATCGTTCCAGTGCCAACTTGCGTCATGAACGAGTAGGCTTTCAATTGCGAGAGGCGACAGGTGGGCGCACACGATTTCTTTGCGAGTATCCAACTCAACTCGGCGCAGGTCTAAAAGCCTTGGTAGGGCTTTCCTTTGCAGGCAAGGCCCCCCGCTGGTGCAGCAGCCTCCCGGCAACGCTATGCGAAAGTGCGGGGAGCGTCTTTCATGTGCTTTTTGTCTCTGTGTCGTCGTTTTGTTCTCGCGCTATAACTATCGTCATCGCGATGACACAGTTAGGCCGGCGGAAATGCATAGCCTCCAAGAGCGCTGGGTCGCGGTGCATTGTCTGGGGCTTTATCCGCTCGCCTTTGTAAACTCGTAGCCGCGACACATTACGAGTTCTCCTCCCATGGTACAGTGTGTGCAGAGCTCAAAGCATTCTGAACATCTGCCAGCATAGAGTAAAATAAAAATTAAGATTGGGCACTTTGGCCGCAAGCGGTCCGCTGCGCAGCTTCACGCCGACTGTAAGATTTCAACACATCACTGCTTTCGAAGAAACGCGGGCACTATAGTTGTCTACTTCTGTACCTTTTCTAGGGCATTATAAGGCTACGTGTCTTTGCGACTGCGATTTCACTAGGTCACATCGCGGCTCGGAATCCGTCTTCATCGCCGGCGGTTGTCTGGTGCTATCATGAATTCGGGTGCCAGAGAAGTGCACATGGCGTCGACGCGACGGCGACGTTGTTGCGCTCCCTGCACCAAGTTCAAGAGAAGTACGCACGCAGGGAGACGCGTCAACTTAAAAGATGTGCCCGGCGTGCGTCGTGGTCTTCACTTGTTTGGCTGCTGCTAGGTACAAACAGCATCAACACTTTGTGAGGTGCGTATTTGTCATTGAAGCCTTTACGTAATATTTGTCATCGTGCTGTTTGGCATATATATATATATATATATATATATATATATATATATATATATATATATATATATATATATATATATATATATATATATACATGTATGCCTAATTGTGCGGTAGGGGAGCCACTTCTTGAAGGCACAATTGAAAAACAGCTATTTTCGTGACATATGCTACCCTTCAAATTTCACGATGGCCAGGGCCCCACCCTCCCGTGGTACGGGCCCGGCAAATGGCTGAAATTCTGCATGCTGTTGTGACTAATCTCGGAAGGCATTTATTATTCCGAAACTATGCTCCGATGAATTGTTGCATTTTCTAGGTTCATTTACGACAGTCCAAAGCGGGCACTTGCATACCACATGCCGAGAAAGTAGACAAGAGAAGTAGCCGGGCAAAGGCGTGTACTGATCTGTTGCGTTCATCTTTAGACGCGTCCGTTAGATTGGCTCGCGTTTCAACGCTGACTGATGGTCATTAAGAACGAAAGAGCACTCTATGTTGTTTTGATTTTCTACGCAACGTCAATGCCGAGGAATATGCGTGTTTCGCTTCCTGGAATCGGCCTCCAGCACGGCCGTGCATAACCCGTCGCTATATACGGCGACGCGCGCAATCATGAAACGGCTCTTCAAGAAACACCCGAAGCACATTCACGTTGCCGTCCTGCGTGCCTGGTAGCGAAAAAGACGCTAACCTCGGGCGACGCATGCCAGACAGGCAGCTCCAAGGTGTTTTTTTCATCGTTTGCGATTCCCGCCCGCAAGTGGGCACACGCTTCGCCTTTACGTTTGTCCGCTGCGACCGCGTCAAGCTCCGTCCCAAGGATTGGCACGAGACACCAGCCTAGACCTGTTGTCACAGAACGAGCGCTAAAAATGAGCGCGCCGCCAAATTCTTGCGACAACGGGCGGGAGAAACGCCGCGAGGTCAAAAGAAAAAAAAAGAGAAAACAAACATCCAAGGCTCCCGGGCGCGCGCTCTCCCCGCAGAAGCATGGCTTCGCAGACGAACCTCCTCACCCCACATCGGCGGCCCAGCAAGCCCGCGATTTTTCTAGAACGAAGGGGGCGGGGCCACGCCGAGTTGAGTCATGCGACGCGGAGGGACTTCCAACCGTCTCACCCTCTTCCCAGCCTTCGCTGCGTATCGCGCCGACGAAATGACGAGAAACATCTGGAATGTCGCGCGCAAGGTATTTAACCGAGCAGCCGAGATGAGAGATCAGGAGGAGACGGAAGTGAGCGCCAGAGCGCGTAGGGATTCCGCCGTGTAGTCGGCGAAGTTTTGGTCCGTAGGGACGAGGCCGGAGATGAAGATTTCCACCTGAGGGGTGACGACTCGAGCTACCGGCAAGAGCGTGTGTTTACCGCTATCGAGCGAAGACGCGGGCAACAGCTGCGTGTGTGAAGCCGACGGATTTCCGGCGAAGAAGTTGAAGCTTGGAGAGTGGCCATTTGAGGACGCGAGGTTTCCTGGAAGAGAAACCTCGAGGGCTGCGGAACGACAACAACGCTGGACTTTGAGTGAGTGATTCTCGGAAGAGTATCATCTAGACTTTGGTTCCAAGAACTTTGGACTGAATAGGTTTTCTATCTCCTTAGTCTTTAAGTGTCTTGGTTGTTCAATGCATGCGACTGCATTGTAGTGCGTATTGTTGTCCGGGTCCGTAGTTTCAAGTGTGGCTGATTGTATTGTGTAGTACGTTGATTGATTGGTTTGATTGGTGACATATTGTATGCAACTATTGTGGAGTGTGTTTTTTTGTGCATTGTTTTCGATCTGCCATTATTGAGAATATAATTTGTTTGTTTATCAACTCTCGGCTCTGACTTGTTCTTTGGGCCACAGCCGGCGTCCGCTGGCGCGCCAAAAAGGACCACTTCTAAATTGTCCACGCTTTCGTGGTGCGGTTCGGGGGGCCGATACTTCGGCTCTTGGAATTAGCCCGGCGATCGCCTCCCTAATTAACGGGACCGGTGTGACAATTAATCTGGCGTCCGCGAAACAGGACCTTTTGGTGCACAGTGTGTCCAAAGTAGTAAGAAAGAGCCTCGAGTTGGTGATACTGCTATGGGAACGATTTTGTGTGTTGTTCAGTGTTCTCGTTAACGAGTGCAGGGGACTGCTCCGATAGACTGATCTAGGCAGATACTTTTTTGCACGCGGCAAGGTTTTATTTGCGAGTTGCGAGACACAATGGATCTCGAAAAGTTAGTTGCGCTTTGTGAGAAGATGGGTCTTTCCGGCGCCGAACTACGGAAATGGGTAAGCCAGAAGGAGAAAGAGGCGGTGAAGAGAGAGAAGCTGGCCGCTGAGAGGGCGAGAGAAGAAAGAGAAGCGCAGATGGCTGAAAGGGAGCGGCAGCGGCAGCACGAGATGGAACTCGAGCGGCTCCGTTTGCAACAGCGAAGTGAAACTCCCGTCCAAGCTAGAGTTGAAAGCAGCGAACGGGAAGATCACGGCTTCCGCTTGAACCCAAGCAAGCTGCTCGTAGCGTTTGATGAAAGGAAGGACGACCTAGACGCGTACCTCCACAGATTTGAGACGATTGCGAGGAGCCAGAATTGGCCAGAACAACAATGGGCAACTGCTTTGAGTACTTGCTTGAGTGGTGAAGCGCTCAGTGTGTACGGTAGGCTGACGCCGACCGATGCAGCCAACTACGCAAAGGTGAAAGCTGCTTTGCTGAAGCGATTTAGATTTACCGTGGAAGGATTCCGGGACAGATTTCGGACAGGAAAGCCAGCTGACGGTGAGACGGCTACGCAGTATGCCGCCCGACTTTGCCATTATTTCGACAGGTGGATTGAACTTTCAGGGACAGCACAGGAGTACGATGAGCTTAGAGAGCTGCTAATTAGAGAACAATTTCTTACTAGTTGCCACCCAAGCCTGTCACTGTACTTAAAAGAGAGGAAGGCTGACTCACTTGAAGACATGCTTGAATTGGCTGATCAATTCTTGGAAGCGCAAGGTGGCACTAATTTGGCCAAGGTAAAGAAGGAGTGTCCCGATGATTCGAAGAAATTGGCTTCCGAAGAAAAGAAGCGTGCACCAGAGAGCATTCCGCGATGTTTTCTGTGCAACCGAGTGGGTCATCGCGCGAAAAACTGTCGAACGATCTTTACGAGCCCTACGGCAGTAAAATGTTCCAAGTGTGGTCAGACTGGGCACAAAGCAGACGCATGTCGAAACGGAGTGAGTCAAACTCACCAGGTATCCTGTGTGCAAGCGGCACCGAAATCTGATAATAATGCCGTCGCCGATGGATTCGTAGAGTTGAAGAATGGGGAGAAAATTCCTATTGTGGGTGCTGTAATGTCAAAACAGCCAACCGGTGTTACGAAAGGAATGCCAACGCTGCCTGGAAAAGTTGCGGGCAAAAAGATTACGGTGTTAAGAGATACCGGCAGCTCCGCTGTTATCGTGCGGAAAAATTTGGTACGGGAAAGTGAGTTAACGGGCAAAACGAAACCGGTTTGCTTAATTGACCGTACAGTTCGGATGCTTCCCGAAGCAGAAATCAAGATTGAAACCCCGTACTTCATCGGGAAGGTTACTGCTTTATGCATGACGACCCCCCTGTACGACCTTGTCATCGGAAACATCGACGGGGCGCGAGGACCGAATGATCCGGAATGTTTGGGAGAATACCCGAAGATAGAGCCCTCGCCAACCCAGCGACCGCGAGATACAGTGGAGGAGCATCCCGTGACGGATCTCACTAGAGCCCAAGGTGAAGCCGCGGCCCAAGAGACAGCGGATGAGAAGATGATCGTGTTGAATGAGTTCACGGGCCGAGCAACTGGACTTACGTCGGCACGACCTCAACCGACCGACAGGGTAAAGGAGACGGAGTTGGCCAGCCGGGCAAAATGTAGAGGTATGATCAAGCGGGTAAATAAACAGACAGGACCCGTCGAATGTAATGACGCGTTAACGGTGTCGGAAGAGACAACGATGGCTGAGACGACGCCTCAGATATCGTCGTTGGAAAGGGCTCGCCGAAAAAGAACGTGGAAACACAAGAAGAGATCGAGCGAGCACCGCAAAAGGGGGCGCAAGCGCTGCTCGAAGTACTCAGGATAAGTGCTGAGGTCGAATCAGAATGTGTTGGGCAGTGCTGAGTGCCATATGTTGTGTTAATATTGTGTTATCCTGTGTCACAAGTGTCGAAGTGTTGTGCTGTGATGTGATGAATAGTATTGGACCATTGTTGTAATGAGAGAACTTCGTACAATTGTATTATTGGGAATGTGTGGTGCAGTGTTGTACTCATGTGCTTGTGGTGGTGTTTTCACGTGTTGTTTAATTGAATTACAATGTACAATTGTATTAAGTGATCTATTGTGAATGTGAAGTGTCATGAGCGACTGATGGTGTTACAGTCTGTGAGAGTGTGTGGTGACTGTTCGCGCTCGTCTGTGGGGTTTTGAATATTATGAGATAATATTCTTAAAGTGGGGGCAGTGTCACAGAACGAGCGCTAAAAATGAGCGCGCCGCCAAATTTTTGCGACAACGGGCGGGAGAAACGCCGCGAGGTCAAAAGAAAAAAAAAAGAGAAAACAAACATCCAAGGCTCCCGGGCGCGCGCTCTCCCCGCAGAAGCATGGCTTCGCAGACGAACTTCCTCACCCCACATCGGCGGCCCAGCAAGCTCGCGATTTTTCTAGAACGAAGGGGGCGGGGCCACGCCGAGTTGAGTCATGCGACGCGGAGGGACTTCCAACCGTCTCGCCCTCTTCCCAGCCTTCGCTGCGTATCGCGCCGACGAAATGACGAGAAACATCTGGAATGTCGCGCGCAAGGTATTTAACCGAGCAGCCGAGATGAGAGATCAGGAGGAGACGGAAGTGAGCGCCAGAGCGCGTAGGGATTCCGCCGTGTAGTCGGCGAAGTTTTGGTCCGTAGGGACGAGGCCGAAGATGAAGAAGATTTCCACCTGAGGGGTGACGACTCGAGCTACCGGCAAGAGCGTGTGTTCACCGCTATTGAGCGAAGACGCGGGCAACAGCTGCGTGTGTGAAGCCGACGGATTTCCGGCGAAGAAGTTGAAGCTTGGAGAGTGGCCATTTGAGGACGCGAGGTTTCCTGGAAGAGAAACCTCGAGGGCTGCGGAACGACAACAACGCTGGACTTTGAGTGAGTGATTCTCGGAAGAGTATCATCTAGACTTTGGTTCCAAGAACTTTGGACTGAATAGGTTTTCTATCTCCTTAGTCTTTAAGTGTCTTGGTTGTTCAATGCATGCGACTGCATTGTAGTGCATATTGTTGTCCGGGTCCGTGGTTTCAAGTGTGGCTGATTGTATTGTGTAGTACGTTGATTGATTGGTTTGATTGGTGACATATTGTATGCAACTATTGTGGAGTGTGTTTTTTTGTGTATTGTTTTCGATCTGCCATTATTGAGAATACAATTTGTTTGTTTATCAACTCTCGGCTCTGACTTGTTCTTTGGGCCACAGCCGGCGTCCGCTGGCGCGCCAAAAAGGACCACTTCTAAATTGTCCACGCTTTCGTGGTGCGGTTCGGGGGGGCCGATACTTCGGCTCTTGGAATTAGCCCGGCGATCGCCTCCCTAATTAACGGGACCGGTGTGACACCTGTTCACAGGGACGACAGACCAGATGAGTTGCGGCTGGCATGCAAATACTATGCGGAGGGTGAACATTCGGAACCTCGATCGATCGACGCTGATGCTGCGAGACCGAATGTGTGCGCGTCGTTCCTCTTTCATTGGCTATTTTCGTTCACTTTTCTTATTTATTTCTGTTTTCCCATCCTTCAATGATGGTTGCTTTATGCTCAAGTACATTATATGACCCCCGTAACAGCAAGAAACAGCATGTGTTCTTAATCATGTCCTTGTTGAGTTTCATCTTCTATACATGTGATGATGAGTTGAAACTCGAAGTTTGTTCCGTAAAGTAAGCGGAAGTACAAAAAAGACACACACACAATAAAACCGCGGAACAAGAACTTCATCCGCAGCTTGCAAACGTTATAATAGTTTTCCTTAATGGAAGGGAATGAAAAAACTTTTTTTTAGTTTTCCTTAACAGATAACGTTTTTATTTTCTAAGCATTAACAACTTTTTTCAATAATAAATTTTCCAGCATGTACATATTTGAAAATGAAATTGAACTGAATGAACCTATAAAAATCAGAATATCAACGACATGCGGGGTTTAACGCCCCAAAACTACCACATGATTATGAGAGACACCAGAGCCGGAATTCAGACCACCTGGGGTTCTTTAACGTGCACCCAAATCTGAGCAGATGGGCCTACAACATTTCGCTTCCAGCCGCAGTGGTCCAGTGGCTAAGGTACTCGGCTACTGACCCGCGGGTTTCAGAAGTACTGGGAGGTTTATTAAACCACCGAGTTGCTAGCCCCAGGACGATGCGTCAGTCGCGGCTTGCTCTCGAGCAGAGAAGAAGCACGCTATCTTCTTTTTTTCCTCTAGACTGAGAGCCGCTCTTGCGGTCGACCCACTACGTGCGAGTGGCGACATATTGTGTGATTATTTGCACTGCATAACTTCGTAAAAAAAAACTCGCAACGAATTTTGTGAGTTTTATTTATTTTTTTACGCCTGTCAGACATATACGAAGTATAGGAACGATGAACATAATTGTCTGACAGCGTGAATTCGACGCTCTTGGCTGTAACTAGTAACATAATTTGCTTACTTCTAACAGTTAGATGGACGGCCCCGCCGCGGTGGTCTAGTGGCTAAGGTACTCGGTTGCTGACCCGAAGGTCGCGGGTTCGATTCCCGGCTGCGGCGGCTGCATTTCCGATGGAGGCGGAAATGTTGTAGGCCCGTGTACTCAGATTTGGGTGCACGTTAAAGAACCCCAGGTGGTCAAAATTTCCGGAGTCCTCCACTACGGCGTCTCTCATAATCAAATGGTGGTTTTGGGTGTTAAACCCCACAAATCAATCAATCAATCAACAGTTAGATGGACGTCAAGGCGGCTATAGATAGCAGCATGATAAGTATATTCTCGATTTGTGCTCGGCTGGCTTGTGAGGCGCACTGCCGCGTCACTCATTGACTCATCTATGACGTCATCGAAGGTGTGGCTAAGTTCAGTTCAGTGGCGGATCACGAGGGGGGGGGGGGAATAAAAGTGATAGGCCCCCTCCAAATCCTGTCAGCCCCCCTCCCCCTCTCTTCAGTGCTTACCGTCCACCTGCCGTCACCAGTTGGGACAAATAACTCGGACCACTGGGAGCACACGTTAACAGTATTTATGCCATTACACAATTTTGGGCTAGTAAAAACAAAAACATAATGGCCACACTTTCTTTCCGCTGTTATTTCAGGCGACCGCCCCCCCCCCCCCTAAAATGCGTGGCTGGATCCACCCCTGGTTCAGTTTCTCGGTGTTTACGGCCAGTGCTCGCTATACGCTGTAAAAAACATAGCAGCGTAAGCATTCCGCTTTTCCTGCATGACGCGCTTTAATTTCTTCTCAGGTGCAGAGCTCGAAGCTGTCTCGAACGAGTTTATATAGTAATAATTTTTGAGTTAACGTCCCAAAACCACGATATTATTGTGAAGGAAGCCGTAGGAGGGCTCCGCAAATCTTGACCACGTAGTGTTCTTTAACGTGTTCCTAAAATATATGAGCTCGCGAGCTTCGAGCATTCTCGCCTTCCTCGGGAATGTGGCCGCCGCAGCCGTGTTTCGATCTCCGCGACCTGCCAGCAGTCGAACCGCGTGAACCATGGTGGGTCTCTCTCGGTTTTGAAGTCAACGAGTCTTGTTTGCGTATAATTGCTTGCAACCTCGTCATCTTGAATTGTATACATTCGTGGTAAAAGACAATCGGACATATTCATGTTAAAATTCCAGTTGTCTCTACAGCAACTGTACAGACAACACGATCGGTCGTGCGCCTTCTACGGTTGCATTCCCCCACGCGGCCGACGCAGCATCCTGCCACTGTGTCCGTGTTCCGCGTGAAACTCGCCGGCGTCAGTATTCTGCGACCGTGGTGACTTTGAGCACGGTGCTAGTGACAGTTGAACGTGCTTGCTGTTACGTTGAGATTATATGCAATGCTGGTGGAGAGTGTACCAAGCGGAACAGAAAAGGTGTTTTAATACGCACATGCAAGTTGTTACTGTACACACACACCACGAAACTACGTATGTGCACATGGTCCTCACGGCGTCTTGCTGGGCTCAACAGCGTCGTCCGTTGTCACAAGCAGGAGCACTGATCAACCGTCACTGACCTGCAAGGCGTTCGTCGTCATTCAGCTTCGTGATGGTGCCCAACGCAATTTCGCTGAACATTAACTGCTTCATCCGCGTCATCCGCCGCACGACACATGAATATGCACTTGTTCTACGCACTGTTGAAACCCCGTGATGGACAAATTGATTTGTAAACGTAGCTAAGAGTAATGTAACAGCCAGGAGAACACTGCGTAACCAATACCGCGGCGCAGAGCACAGATATTGTCCGCCACGGCTCAGGACGAGACCTGGGGAGGCACACATTCCGCCGCCAGCCGCGGCCGCTCACTGCTAGACCAGCTCCACTGCGCAATACGTAACCATAGCAACGCCGCCATTGTGCCTAGTGAATATGGCCGCTATGATGTTATTCCCGCCACACTTTTCACGCCCCACGCCGGCTGGGCATGCCCTCTCCTACCTCTCCTTCCTTCGTTTACGAGATGCAGGGCTAATGTGCCAGCGTTTCGCATGCGTTCGGGTCCCCGCGGTCAGCGCATTGAGCGGACGACCGCCGTGGAATGCTCCTACACGTTCGCGCACTCATATTGCTCATCTACTCTATCGCGTCTGAGCCAGCGTTTCCAAACAATCCCGCAGAAATAGGCAGAAGACCTCCAAATAACGCAGGTCAACATAACAATGCCGCTCGCGTGTACGGGGGCTGGGCTTGTTCGGGCACGTCATGCGCACGTCACCACTTCGTCAGATGCCGGAGAAGGTAGGGAAGAGGTTTGGCTTGCGAAGGCTTCGCGGAGGAGCGGCAAGGGTTTCGAGCTCGCCTCCTCCCCCCCTCGTTTCGCGCCGCTTCAAAGAACCTGTTTTCTCCGCTCGTAATGAACTGACTTGAAAAAAAAAATTGTGGCAGAACGTTCCTCATCGGACACCCAACAACTTCCACTGCCTAACTAAAATTCGGTATGGAGCCTGGCGAGTGGCCCTGTAAAGCAGCGCCTCCTAGAAAGCGCGGTCACCCGTTGGAAAAGATCTTGCTTGTAGGATCAACTACACTTTGACGGTTCTCTGCTCAAACTAATAAATCCAAAAGAGACAGAATTGACAGTAAGCGGTAATTTAGGCTAAAAGAAATACGCTGAACTATTAGTACATTAAGAACAAACCAACATTTCAGGATTGAAAAGTGTTTTAATGACACAATCACGGCACGTTATAGCTACGTGGTCAGAGAAAGTGTGGTGGTTTTGTCGCTTGACCTTAGCAAAAAAACATTTGCTTGATTGTACAAATCGCATACCACAATGCTGTTCATTTTTAGCACCAGTCTTTGGTGTTTCTCTTTCCGGGGACGGCTTTAAGCTCTCCCATATTAGAGTACCCTGTACTCTAAATCGTTACCCACTTTTTTCTAATCCCCCCCCCCCGCACTATTTTAGCAGGACGGCTCAGTGCTCTCTCATAGTTGAATACGACGTACTCGAAATCGAAAAACATATTTTCTAGTCCCTCTTTGGTAGCGGGTCTGCGACTTCCTGGGATGGCTTTATGCTATCCCATAGTACAGTACTATGACTCGTTAACCACCTTTTTACACTCAAGAGTACAGTGAGCAGTACTATAAATCGTGAACTACTCTTTCATTTTAAGTAATGTTAGCCGGGACGCATTACGAGTTCTCCTCCCATGGTAAAGTGTGTGCAGAGCTCAAAGTATTCTGAACATCTGCCAGCATATAGTAAAATAAAAATTAACATTGGGCACTTTGGCCGAAAGCGGTGCCGCTGCGCAACTCCACGCCGGCTGTAAGATTTCAACACATCACTGCTTTCGAGGAAACGCGGGTACTATAGTTATCTACTTCTGTACCTTTTCTAGGGCATTATAAGGCTACGTGTCTTTGCGACTGCGATTTCACTAGCTCACATCGCGGCTCGGAATCCGTCTTGATCACCTGCGGTTTTCTGGTGCAATCATGAATTCGGGTGCCAGAGAAGTGCACATGGCGTCGACGCGACGGCGACGTTGATGCGCTCCCTGCACCAAGTTCAAGAGAAGTACGGACGCAGGGAGACGCGTCAACTTAAAAGATGTGCCGTACGTGCGTCGTGGTCTTCGTTTGTTTGGCTGCTGCGAGGTACAAACACCATCAACACTTTTTGAAGTGCGTATTTGTCATTGAAGCCTGTCACAAACGACTCCAATTTTCGGAGCATCCGCGGGCCCCACCTTCCAAGGAAGGGTGCTTTTGTGTTGGGGGGACATCCGGCTCGTCTTCCCTGCACCGGTACCGGAAGGGGCACCGGCGATCTAAACAAAGAAAATTACTCCCAGATGAGACGGGAGCACGCGTACGCCCCTGAGGCGGTTTGAACTGCATCGGAAGGGCAGTTGACGTACAGCCAGCAACAAGTGCGGCCGTTGGTGTCGCGAGTGTCGCGTAGGCGGCGAGCATGAAGTGACCCGCGCAACGTATTGAGACGGCTGCGATTCCGGGCACCCTCGTCGTCTACCAAGCCGGCGAGATCTTCAGCGGCTCCCGTCAACTCCCCTACGTGCACCAAGAGCTGGCCTGGTCCGTATGGAACTTTTTATTGTGACTTTTTTTAAAACTGTTAAATTATTATAACCAGCCTTTTTTATTATTTCTAGTTTTGTGCGCTGCGACGCACTTTGAAATTCAAAAGCGCGACCAATGATCATTCTGTAATTATTCCCTTGTAACCCTCTTTTACGATTCCCGTCTTGTTGTTATTTTATTAATGTTCCGCATATTTGTCTTTTGTTTGTGCCTCTCGTAGTGTACTTATAAAGCATAGTTTGTTTTATAGCCGTTCTTTCTCATCGCGTATCAGTTTTGTTCCTCTGTTATTTTTGTTAACTCCCGCATTTGCCCTTGTTTCAATGAAATGCTAGTTTGTTTTGCTTAAAGTCTCCGTGCCTGCTTACGAGTGCGTCGGTCAGGCCAACACATCAACACACGTGCAACCCCGCACGGGTCGACCGACCCGCAAATAAATTCGAAATGTGCCACTTCGAGTCCTTCCAGGCGTTCGCACGCCGAAGCTTAAAGTGGAAGCCTGCGAGTCTGCCGCACGTCGGTGTTGGATCGGCGGGGCCTCACCCGAAGTGTGTGACAAAGCCTTTACGTAATATTTCTCGCTGTTCGGCATATATATATATATATATATATATATATATATATATATATATATATATATATATATATATATATATATATAAAATAAGGGAAAAAAGTGTATACCTAAGGGCTCGTTTTTCCGTGTTTTAACACAATATTAATGAGATATACCAGACAGTAATGCCAAGGAATGTACAGGGGAAGTTATTAAAACCAATGGAATGTAAATAAGGAGAAAGAAAAGTGGATGAAAAAATTACCAACTGATATATATATATATATATATATATATATATATATATATATATATATATATATATATATATATATATATATATATATATATAATTGTGCGGTAGGGGAGGCACTTCTTGAAGGCCTTGACAATTGACAAACAGCTATTTTCGTTACATATGCTACCCTTCGAATTTCACGATGGCCTGGCAAATGGCTGAAATTCTGCATGCTGTTGTGAGTAATCTCGGAAGGCATTTATTATTCCTAAACTACGCTCCGATGAATTGTTGCATTTTCTAGGTTCATTTACGACAGTCCAAAGCGGTTACTTGTATACCACATGCCGAGAAAGTAGACAAGAGAAGTAGCCGGGCAAAGGCGTGCACTGATCTGTTGCGTTCATCTTTCAACGCGTCAGTTAAATTGGCTCGCGTTTCAACGCTGACTGATGGTTATTAAGAACGAAAGAGCACTCTATGTTGTTTTGATTTTCTACGCAACGCCAATGCCGAGGAATATGCGCGTTTCGCTTCCTGGAATCGGCCTCCAGCACGGCCGTGCATAACCCGTCGCTATATACGGCGACGCGCGCAATCATGAAACGGCTCTTCAAGAAACACCCGAAGCCCATTCACGTTGCCGTCCTGCGTGCCTGGTAGCGAAAAAGACGCTAACCTCGGGCGACGCATGCCAGACAGACAGCTCCAAGGTGTTTATTTTCATCGTTTGCGATTCCCGTCCGCGAGTGGGCACACGCTTCGCCTTAACGTTTGTCCGCTGCGACGGCGTCAAGCTCCGTCCCAAGGATTGGCACGAGACACCAGCCTAGGCCTGTTCACAGGGACGACAGACCAGATGAGTTGCGGCTGGCATGCAAATACTATGCGGAGGCTAAACATTCGGAACCTCGATCGATCGACGCTGATGCTGCGAGACCGAATGTGTGCGCGTCGTTCCTCTTTCATTGGCTATTTTCGTTCACTTTTCTTATTTATTTCTGTTTTCCCATCCTTCAATGATGGTTGCTTTATGCTCAAGTACATCAGATAACCCCCGTAACAGCAAGAAACAGCATGTGTTCTTAATCAAGTCCTTGTTGAGTTTCATCTTCTATACATGTGATGATGAGTTGAAACTCGAAGTTTGTTCCGTAAAGTAAGCGGAAGTACAAAAAAAGACACACACACAATAAAACCGCGGAACAAGAACTTCATCCGCAGCTTGCAAACGTTATAATAGTTTTCCTTAATGGAAGGGAATGAAAAAACTTTTTTTAGTTTTCCTCAAGAGATAAAGTTTTTATTTTCTAAGCATTAACAACATTTTTCAATAATAAATTTTCCAGCATGTACATATTTGAAAATAAAATTGAACTGAATGAACCTATAAAAATCAGAATATCAACGACATGCGGGGTTTAACGCCCCAAAACCACCACATGATTATGAGAGACGCCGGAGCCGGAATTCAGACCACCTGGGGTTCTTAAACGTGCACCCAAATCTGAGCAGACGGGCCTACAACAATTCGCCTCCTGCCGCAGTGGTCCAGTGGCTAAGTTACTCGGCTGCTGACCCGCAGGTCGTGGGTTTCAGAAGTACTGGGAGGTTTATTAAACCACCGAGTTGCTATAGCCCCAGGACGATGGGTCAGTCGCGGCTGGCTCTCGAGCAGAGAAGAAGATAGATTAGATTTGTGGGGTTTAACGTCCCAAAACCACCATATGATTATGAGAGAGAGCAGAGAAGAAGCACGATTTCTTCTTTTTATTTCCTTTAGACTGAGAGCCGCTCTTGCTGTCGACCCACTACGTGCGCGTGGCAATATATTGTGTGATTATTTGCTCTGCAATAACTTCGTGAGGAGCAAACTCTGCCAACTGTTACATTTTATACGCCTTCGCCAACGTTTTCGCGGTTGCCGAAGGCATATAATATGTAACAGTAAAAAATAAATAAAAAAGTCACAACGAATTTTGTGAGGTTTATTTATTTTTTTACGCCTGTCAGACGTATACGAAATATAAGAACGATGAACATAATTGTCTGACAGCGCGAATTCGACGCTCTTGGCTGTAACTAGTAACATAAATAGCTTACTTCTAACAGTTAGATGGACGTCAAGGCGGCTATAGATAGCAGCATGATAAGTATATTATCGATTTGTGCTCGGCTGGCTTGTGAGGCGCACTGCCGCGTCACTCATTGACTCATCTATGACGTCATCGAGGGTGTGGCTCAGTTCAGTTCAGTGGCGGATCACGAGGGGGGTGGAATAAAAGTGATAGCCCCCCTCCAAATCCTGTCAGCACCCCCTCCCCCTCTCTTCAGTGCTTGCCGTCCACCTGCCGTCACCAGTTGGGACAAATAACTCGGACCACTGGGAGCACACGTTAACAGTATTTATGCCATTACACGATTTTGGGCTAGTAAAAACAAAAACATAATGGCCACACCCCCTTTCCGCTGTTATTTCAAGCGACCGCCCCCCCCCCCCTAAAATGGGTGGCTGGATCCACCCCTGGTTCAGTTTCTCGGTGTTTACGGCCAGTGCTCGCTATACGCTGTAAAAAAACATAGCAGCGTAAACATTCCGCTTTTCCTGCATGACGCGCTTTAATTTCTTCACAGGTGCAGAGCTCGAAGCTGTCTCGAACGAGTTTATATAGTAATAATTGTTTGGAGTTAACGTCCCAAAACCACGATATTATTGTGAAGGACGCCGTAGGAGGGCTCCGCAAATCTTGACCACGTAGTGTTCTTTAACGTGTTCTTAAAATATATTCGCTCACGAGCTTCGAGCATTCTCGCCTTCCTCGGAAATGTGGCCGCCGCAGCCGGGTTTCGATCTCCGCGACCTGCCAGCAGTCGAACCGCGTGAACCATGGTGGGTCTCTCTCGGTTTTGAAATCAACGAGTCTTCTTTGCGTATAATTGCTTGCAACCACAAGTCATCTTGAATTGTATACATTCGTGGTAAAACACAATCGGACACATCCATGCTAAATTTCCAGTTAACTGTATACGGATGCCTTGCTGCACCAGACCCGAAACTGCATCGTTAAATACCATAGCGTAAGGTCGCTTAAATAAACCAGTTCGTCCGCGCTCATCAATAATTAAAAGGCGTACCGACCGCTCGCGGTTCTTCGCAAAGTGTTCCGATAAGAAAGAGCGAACATGTGGCACACACAAAAAAAGCCAGATATCCCACGAGGCACCAGCATGCGAGCACAGCACAGCTCGAGGCACACCGCACCAGCCACAGCAGCATATGCATTGCGCGTAGCATACTGCTGAAGTGGGGCTAAGTGGCCGGGCTTGTCAGCAACAGATTTTTCTCCTCGTTTTTCGATCGAACGCTGACACGTCCGCACACCCGGTGGTATGCAGCCGAAGAAGGGGAATAAGAAAAGCTGCTGCGGCTCTACTGCACGTGCCGCAAACTACTTTCTTCCCGACCGCATTTGCGTGCGTAACTGGGTCCTTTCTCATCGCGTCGATATGCGGGAAGCAGCAGGTTTTGATGAAAAGGAAGCCTGTCTGCTGCTTCGAACAGCGGTTTGGAAGGCCCTTCAAAGAAGAAGTTACGAAGCGACTTTTGGAGACCCTTTATTTTCTGAGTTCCCCAATGAGAAGGTTTGCGTGGCTGTGTGGAACTATCTCAATGAAACAAAGCGATTAACTAGAGCTAACACGCATTGCTATTTTTCTCTGTCGACATATGCATACCTTTTTTTTTGGGGGGGGGGGCAATAGGGTGTTGATATAAGTTATTATTTAATAATAATAAAGCATTATTTTTTGCAGATTTCAGTGAGCTTCAGAATTCCATATAAATTTTCTATTGTTTCTATTTTATAACCTCAATTACTTTAAAGTTCCATAACATTTTAAAGACCACTCAATCCTCGGCCAATCCTCCACACTTGATGTGAGAGACAGAAGAATAATAAAGTGGCTGACTGGGCCAGTTGGTTGTGCATCCTTGAGGTAATCAGTGCGAAAATAACACGCGGCGAACAGGAAAAATGCGGGACAAGCGCTGACTTCCAACTGAACAGTTGGAAGACATCTCTTGTCCAGTGTTTTTCCCGTTCTTCGTGTGTTATTTTCACGCTGTTGGCTTCAAGTATCCACAGCCGAAGGCGAACGAGAGCAAGAACGAAATCGGGCGCAGTCGTTGAAGCTCAGTTCGTATAATATGTGGGCATTATAGCTCCATCCTTCAAGGCCCGCATGTTCTGCTCAGCCCTCATATACGCGTTGCATGCGGGTATTGAATGTCAACGTTGCAATCGATCTGTGACATCAATATATATTAGCTGAGCCTGAATAGTTTAGATATAGACGGCGCCACTAACTGTACATGCAGCGTGGAAATAACTTACACAGAAGTTATTTTACCACTATTATACTCACTTTGACATCCGGAAATATGAATATCGGCTATTGCATGTTTCATTCATTCATTATTTCATTCATTTACTGCTGCTCTCAACCAGTATTGCATAGCAGGATGTCAATACAAAAAGTCAATGTAAAATATGAAATTGGCTACGAAATATATAGGTATTCAAGGTATAGAAATGTAGGGCGGCTACATAAAAACAGCAAAATATAGTAGTTGCATAAATGTACAGAATGCAGTTTTAATGCATCTGTGTATATCACAAGTGGTTGTCGGATATTCATTTTTTTTAGGTGTCCACGGCGTTGTGAAGCTTTCGAAAGATAGCTTTTACTGCGGGCTCCTCGGCTATCACGTTTTGTTTTGATGGCAAAATGTACCAATTCAATTCCATTCAAATGCATAACGCAGATATTTTGCATTCCATGAGGTATTTTCGAACACGTGGCAAATAGGGAAAAGAACCTGGGTGGTAGGTTTTTCCCCTGAGCATGCAATCAACAATGATTCTTGAAGAATGGAATGCGGAAGGAAGGGGTAGACGTGGATTTATCAGGAGAGCCGTAGTCTTTTAGCACATTCAATTGTAAAAGTTATTTCAGAAAGGAATTACATATTTTACATAGTTTCAATTCTCTTATAGCTGGCGGAAAAAAATGGTAAAAGGTTTCGTTATTGTAGGAGTATTACCTTAGTTTATTTATCTGGAACTCACGTGTATGAAATGGGGAAAACAACACGTACTTCGACGCTTCTGTTTCACACACACACACACACACACACACGCACGCACACACACGCACGCACGCACACACACACACACACACACACACACACACACAGAGGGGGGGGGGGCGGCCGCACGTACACAAGTGTAGCAATTCGCATGAACAAACATTTCGGGACTTGTCTTGATCTTCAAATGTGAAGACAGTGGCGGACGTAAGATGCTGCAAGATGCCACTATTAATCGAATTAAAGAAATTATTCGAAGTCGAAACCAAATATGCTGATGGGTATGAGAACCTGAAAAAAAACAGAACGTTTGTGCGGTATACGTAGCAGAATTATTATCAGCTCCTCTTACTCTCTATCTCTTCCAGGAAAACTAAAAAAATGCTTGCGTATGCAAAGAAGCGATGAACAATTGTCCTCTTATCGACGGATATCACTTCTGCATTATTTGCCACGTGCAAGTGAAAGTTCAATAACGGCGGCACACGAAAGACAGTGCTCACTCTTTATATAAGCATAATTATATGAGTAACTTCCCGCTAAGCCTTCCAAAAAGGGGAGTTACAAAGTTTTCCTGATTTTTTCTTCTTCTTTCCACCATTCTTTGATCTACGCAAAGCGTTTGACACCGTATGTCATCGAATTTTTTTAGATAAATTTGACATCTGCGGTACACGATGCAGTTGACGCTTGCACTACAAAAAACCACTTCGCCAATCGGCCCCACTTTGTGGCCATAAATGACTAACAATTGGCATAAGCTGAAATGAGGAAAGGATGCCACACGACTGTATACGTGTATTCGTCACCTATGCGCATTATGACATCCGGACCCGACATTCCTCCTTGAATGCGCGCATGACATGAACACAATGCTAACATGAGCTCGCCAATGTATGTTAAAGCAAGCTGTGTTTTTTTAACAGGACAAAAGCGGAAATAAACATTATCACACATCGAAGACTCTGGTTATAGCCATCATGCACTCCAGCCATTTTTTTATCACCCATGACGGATTTGGGCATCCATCTGTCTGGACTGAGTTTTATCACCGCCAGAAATTTGTCACTACAGCGCTGAATAATGAACACTACATTGAAAAAAAAAGGGGAGGGGAGGTGTGATAAGTGAACTCTTGCTCAAAAAAAAATTCTGTTTTAGTCATGGTCGATCGCCACTATGGTCATCGTCGACGACTTATCGCGGCTCTGTTGAACGAGCTCAGATACATTTGCAAAGGGGTGTGGCTATAGCATTTTTTCGAATGTTTCTTATCGGGTCATTTTACCTCAATTATGAGAAACAGATTGTGGTTGTGTCAATAATACCCGAATGAAAGTAGAAAGGAAGTCTTGGTGCGTATGCAGGAGAGCGTGGAATCGCAAAGACTTGCGAGAAACACACAGAAGAGGCGCTTGTTCTTGCTGTCTCTCGTTCTTTTCTCATGCGTATGTTCGCATCCCTATAGCGTGAATCTTAATATATCAGTGTGAATGTTTCTTGGGGTAGAGAGATCCAAGTCGCAAAAAAAAAGTTTATGTGCGTGTAGGTGTGCGTGTGTTAGTTTTGGCTGTTTGTGTCCTCTCTGTTACATTACTTCGACTGAGGACGAAGGGACGAGCGGGCGCAGGAACATTTATTTATTTATTTATTTATTTATTTATTTATTTATTTATTTATCTTCAATTGCCAGTCTCATTCCGAGACCATAGCAGGTGGGCGTACAGATTGTACATGGAGGTGGTACATTAACAGCGCAGAAAACAGAAACAGGAATGTAGTGAAATGACAGTCATCACAAAGTATAAGAGCGAAAAATATACAAATTGTTTACATCTGCAAAGACAAAGAAACCATCACCAAAAAGAAGAGAAATTTTGCATGAAGTGCAGTGGTACACAGGCAAACAATTAGCAAACTCCCAAACACTCCAGTTAACACTTGTACACTCTACTAATACGCTTTCACTGGTGGCGCAATGCTTCTGGTAATGCGAGTATTGCCGCATTAAGAGAACATATTTTCTAATTTTAGTGCAAAGTCGGATACCGATTTCGCACTAGTTATGGAGGAATCCAAACAGTTCCATTTCCTTATGTCAAGTGGAAAAAAAGGAGTGCCTGAACTTGTCATTGCGGTAAGAGTACTATTTCAGTGTGTATGAATGTTTGTGCCTAATAACGCGGGAGTCTGACGGATGGATGTACAATGATGGGTCAATTTTATAATGGTTGTGAAGTAGCTGAAAAAGAAATTTAAGGCGTGCCTGTTTTGCTCGAATCGCAAGTGTTTGGAGGCCAGAGCTTGCTAACACATTTGTAGGAGAATCAGTGCGCTTATATTTGTTGCAGATGAATCTTGCGGCCTTCCTCTGTACATTTTCTAGCTTTTGAATGTTAGTGACTGTATAAGGAAACCATACTGTGTTAGCATATTCTAATACCGGTCTTACGTAAGTAGTATAGGCTAAAAGCTTGGTTGAGTGAGGGGCCAACCGATAGCATCTGCGAAGATAAAAGAGCTTGCGCAGAGCAACCGAAGTATTGTTAGAAATGTGCGCATCCCATCTGAGGCTTGACGTTATCGTGACGCCTAAATATTTGTGCGCATTCACTTTTTCAAGCCTGGTGCCTTTAATGCTGTAGTCATACTGGATAGCTTCTTTTTTTCGGGTTATCGTCATGCACACAGTTTTTTTCGGGTACGACCTTCGAATAACCTACGACCTTCGAATAACGCGTTATTCTAAGGTCGTAGGTTCGATTCCTGCTCCCGGCTGGTTATCTTTTCATCCACTTTTCTTTCTTCTTATTTACATTCCATTGGTTCTAATAACTTCCCCTGTACATACCTTGGCATTACTGTCTGTTAGATCTCATTATACTCATCGCGTTATATATATATATATATATATATATATATATATATATATATATATATATATAACGCGATGAGATGATTTGCATAAAGCATTAAAAAAGAACGCGTTCCTTAGATATTTCGCGTTAATGGGCCACTCGCCAGGTTTGACAATTTTGAGCTGACAAGCGCAATGCGTAAACGAGACATTCGTGATCACGTCTGCCAAAGTTTGCAATGCTACGCGCCGCGAAAATGGCTCAAATGTCGAGATGAAAGCTGCTTCCGCTCCCCTCTACCGGCGCACGCGTAGAGAATGAGGGCATGACGTGGGCGTATGAATGGCCAAACGTACTCGGCCATGCGGTGACGTTGGTCCTCTACGTAGACGACTCTGCTCGACGTTTTCAATAGTATACCACGTGACATGGCAAAAATTACTCAACACAACATGCGTACTTTATGTTTTTGTTGCTTTAACAGATGAAGAAAACTTGAAATAAGAGTGAGAAGCAATAAAAAAATTTCCACTTTTTTCTTATTTTGTTTCCCGTGAAATGCTACGAGATCATGGAGGAAGAAAAGGTGAGGAGAGGCCCTGACGTCACTCGTTTTGAAGCCGCGATGAAGCCGGAAGTCGGCCATATTGACACTGGAAATTCTCCTTTCTTGCTTACATCTGAATGCGAAGCAGAAGGCACGTTCCCTCTCCGGCTGGGAAAGCACGTGGGTTGCGCAGCGCGTGTGTCGTGACGATTCGAAACTAATGGAACTGGGCTCATCACTCAGAGCCAGCGGGACACCTTCAGCGAAATCGCTTCGTCCAAGTAATAACAGGGAGTAACAGCTCGCCGACAACGAAGCAACTACGAGAGAACGCGCGCTAGATGCACCGACAACGGCGAATGCTTTCACGTCATTAATTCAGCAACTGTACAGACAACACGATCGGTCGTGCGCCTTCTACGGTTGCATTCCGCCACGCGGCCGACGATCGTCCTGCCACTGTGTCCGTGTTCCGCGTGAAACTCGCCGGCGTCAGCATTCTGCGACTGTGGTGACTTTGAGCACGGTGCTAGTAACAGTTTAACGCGGTTGCTGTTACGTTGAGATTACATGCAATGCTGGTGGAGAGTGTACTAAGCGGAACAGAAAAGGTGTTTTATTACGCACGTGCAAGTTGCTACTGTACACACACAACACGAAACTACGTATGTGCACATTGTCCCCACGGCTTCTTGCTGGGCTCAACAGCGCCGTCCGTTGTCACCAAGCAGGAGCACTGCTCAACCATCACTGACCTGCAAGGCGTTCGTCGTCGTTCTGCTTCGTCATGGTGCCCAACGCAATTTCGCTGAACACTAACTGCTTCATCCGCGTCATCCGCCGCACGACACATGGATAAGCACTTGTTCTACGCACTGTTGAAACCCCGTGATGTACAAAGGGATTTGTAAACGTTGCTAAGAGTAATCTAACTGCCAGGAGAACACTGCGTAACACAATAACGCGGCGCAGAGCACAGATATAGTCCGCCACGGCTCAGGACGAGACCTGGGGAGGCACACATTCCGCCGCCAGCCGCGGCCGCTCACTGCTAGACCAGCTCCACTGCGCAATACGTAACCATAGAGACGCCGCCATTGTGCCTAGTGAATATGGCCGCTATGATGTCATTCCCGCCACACTTTTCACGCCCTACGCCGGCTGGGCATGCCCTCTCCTGCCTTTCCTTCCTCCGTGTACGAGATGCAGGGCTAATAGGGAGTTTTAGTGCTGGGTACCCAAGCGGCTTGCGTACGCAGGACGTTGGGGCGGCGGTATTAGGGAGTTTTAGTGCTGGATACGCATTCTCTTGGGGCCTTGCGGGCTTGGGAGAGCGCGGCGTTGCGTGCCCAACCCATACCCAACCAGAAATTCCTTTTAGTTGGCGCCATGGTGGCACGCACGCAAACGCAAGCCGTACGATGGTCACACGCGCTCGCAGAGCCACAGCGTCTTGTCGCATAAGTATTATTTAGGTCTTTTTATGATTTAAAATGTTAAATTAAACATACATAGTGATCAGGACACTTTTTTATTGTGTACAGTAATCTGGTATACGCAAAAAAGTGAAATACAAAGTTTTTGTAACGACAGTGTCGACATCTTGTGACACTTCGTGCAACCGCAGTCATGAACATGCTAGCTTATGCGTAATGTTTTTGAGGTGAAAATGAATAAAAAGGTTACTCGTTTGTAGTATTGTTGCTGCGCAGTTTTTGCACCAGATGTACAATGCACAATGTTTCTGCAAAACAAAGTTGTGGTTGTCTGTTTCACTATGGCCGCACTAGATGGCGCCAACTATTCAGCTGGTCTGGGGCTGGCATATGCTTTTTAGTTTCTATGTTCCAGGCCATTCTAGCTTTGGAAATCTGGCTGAAACCGTGTAATCGCAATAAGTACTCGCATTTTGGCTTATTTTAACTCGACAGCTAGAGTATCCGCAGTGCGGATACCGTGAGTTCTTGCGAAGGTGGACCGCGCGGACGCATGGCCCCATCACCCCAGCGATCTTGCGACGCATCTGTTTGGGGCTTCGCGCATGCGCAATACCGCCGCCCCATCGTCTTGCGTACGCAAGCCGCCTGCGTACCCAGGTACGCAGGCGGCTTGCGTACCTGGGTACGCAGGCGGGTACGCAGGCGGCTTGCGTACGCAAGACGATGGGGCGGCGGTATTGCGCATGCGCGAAGCCCCAAACAGATGCGTCGCAAGATCGCTGGGGCGATGGGGCCATGCGTCCGCGCGGTCCACCTTCGCAAGAACTCACTGCGGATACTCTAGCCGTCGAGTTAAAATAAGCCAAAGTGCGAGTACTTATTGCGATTACACGGTTTCAGCCAGATTTCCAAAGCTAGAATGGCCTGGAACATAGAAACTAAAAAGCATATGCCAGCCCCAGACCAGCTGAATAGGTGGCGCCATCTAGTGCGGCCATAGTGAAACAGACAACCACAACTTTGTTTTGCAGAAACATTGTGCATTGTACATCTGGTGCAAAAACTGCGCAGCAACAATACTACAAACGAGTAACCTTTTTATTCATTTTCACCTCAAAAACATTACGCATAAGCTAGCATGTTCATGACTGCGGTTGCACGAAGTGTCACAAGATGTCGACACTGTCGTTACAAAAACTTTGTATTTCACTTTTTTGCGTATACCAGATTACTGTACACAATAAAAAAGTGGCCTGATCACTATGTATGTTTAATTTAACATTTTAAATTATAAAAAGACCTAAATAATACTTATGCGACAAGACGCTGTGGCTCCGCGAGCGCGTGTGACCATCGTACGGCTTGCGTTTGCGTGCGTGCCACCATGGCGCCAACTAAAAGGAATTTCTGGTTGGGTATGGGTTGGGCACGCAACGCCGCGCTCTCCCAAGCCCGCAAGGCCCCAAGAGAATGCGTACCCAGCACTAAAACTCCCTAATGTGTCAGCGTTTCGCATGCGTTCGTGTCCCCGCGGTCGGCGCATTGAGCGGACGACCGCCGTGGAACGCTCCTACACGTTCGCGCACTCATATTGCTCATCTACTCTATCGCGTCTAAGCCAGCGTTTCTAAACAATCCCGCAGAAATAGGCAGAAGACCTCAAAATAACGCTGGTCAACATAGCAACGCCGCTCGCGTGCACGGGGGCTGGGCTCGTTCGGGCACGTCATGCGCACGTCACCTTTTCGTCGGATGCCAGAGAGGGTAGGGAAGAGGTTTTGCTTGCGAAGCCTACGCGGAGGAGTGGCAAGAGTTTCGAGCTCACCACCTTTCTCCCTCGTTTCGCGCCGCTTCAAAGAACCTGTTTTCTCCACTCGTAATGAACCGATCTGAAAAAAAAAATTGTGGCTGAACGTTCCTCATCGGACACCAAACAACTTCCACTGCCTAACTAAAATTCGGTATGGAGCCTGGTGAGTGGCCCTGTAAAGCAGCGCCTCCTAGAAAACGCGGTCACCCGTTGGAAAACATCTTGCTTGTAGGATCAACTACACTTTGACGGTTCTCTGCTCAAACTAATAAATCCAAAAGAGATAGAATTGACAGTAAGCGGTAATTTAGGCTAAAAGAAATACGCTGAACCATTAGTACATTAAGAACAAACCAACATTTCAGGTTTGAAAAGTGTTTTGATGACACAATCACGGCACGTTATAGCTACGTGGTCAGAGAAAGTGTGGTGGTTTTGTCGCTTGACCTTAGCAAAAAAAAAACATATGCTCGATTGTACAAATCGCATACCTTAATGCTGTTCATTTTTAGCACCAGTCTTTGGTGTTTCTCTTTCCGGGGACGGCTTAAAGCTCTCCCATAGTAGAGTACCCTGTACTCTAAATCGTTACCCACTTTTTTCTAATCCCCCCCCCCAAGCACTATTTTAGCGGGACGGCTCAGTGCTCTCCCACAGTTGAGTACGACGTACTCGAACTCGAAAAACATATTTTCTAAACCCTCTCTGGTAGCGGGTCTGTGACTTCCTGGGATGGCTTTATGCTATCCCATAGTGCAATACTATGATTCGTTACCCACCTTTTTACACTCGAGTACAGTGAGCAGTACTATAAATCGTGAACTACTCTTTCATTTTAAGTAGTGTTAGCCGGGACGCATTACGAGTTCTCCCATGGTAAAGTGTGTGCAGAGCTCAAAGTATTCTGAACATCTGCCAGCATAGAGTAAAATAAAAATTAAGATTGGGCACTTTGGCCGCAAGCGGTGCCGCTGCGCAGCTCCACGCCGGCTGTAAGATTTCAACACATCACTGCTTTCGAGGAAACGCGGGTACTATAGTTATCTACTTCTGTACCTTTTCTAGGGCATTATAAGGCTACGTGTCTTTGCGACTGCGATTTCACTAGGTCACATCGCGGCTCGGAATCCGTCTTCATCGCCTGCGGTTTTCTGGCGCAATCATGAATTCGGGTGCCAGAGAAGTGCACATGGCGTCGACGCGACGGCGACGTTGTTGCGCTCCCTGCACCAAGTTCAAGAGAAGTACGGACGCAGGGAGACGCGTTAACTTAAAAGATGTGCCCGACGTGCGTCGTGGTCTTCGCTTGTTTGGCTGCTGCTAGGTACAAACACCATCAACATTTTGTGAAGTGCGTATTTGTCATTGAAGCCTTTACGTAATATTTCTCATCGTGCTGTTCGGCATAAATATATATATATATATATATATATATATATATATATATATATATATATATATATATATATATATGTATATATATATATATATATATATATATATATATATATATATATATATATATATATATATATGTATGCCTAATTGTGCGGTAGGGGAGGCACTTTTGAAGGCCTTGACAATTCACAAGCAGCTATTTTCGTTACGTATGCTACCCTTCAAATTTCACGATGGTCTGGGCTGTTATGCCAGCGAGTCCTCGTCAAAGGTCCGTGCCTCTGAAAAAGGCAATCTGGGTCAAGGCCAGCCCGCAGTCCGCCTGACGCGAACAACTCAACGGCGTAAACACGCGCGGCGCCTCTCTGGCCCACGTGCAGTGAGTCAGCAGCGCACGTGACAGCGAGCCGGCGTCTTCGTGTCTGGGGGTCTGACGTGGCCCAGCGGCGACCCCATTGGAGGAATCTGCCCTGACGACCAGCGGCGTTTCTGATTGGACATTTTGGTTGGACCCGGTGCTTATAAAAGAAGCCCTGCGGCGCGTCGCGATCGGCGGTCCTATGTGAGAGGAGTCCCCGTGTCGGAGAGCCGACATGTGTGTGAGTCGGCGGTCTTAGGCGAAAAGCTGACCTATGTGTTAGAGAGGAGAGCTCGGCTCTTCGAGTCTCTGTCGGCCCCAGTGCCAAAATTGTAACGCCTCTGTATATATGCTGTACATAAACCTTGTTTAACTCACCGTCGTCTCGTCCGCTCGTCTTATCAGCTCTGCGCAGAAGCAGTCGCGAGCTGAGAAACAAACGCTACCAAACGGCTGGTGACCTTCCCGGCGGAGTTGAAAGCAGTGGCGCCTTCGGGACCGTGTTGGCGTCCCCGTCTTTCGCAACAGTGGTTGGCAGCTGCGGGATCGGCCGGCGTCAGCGACATCGATGCGGTGAGTGCCTGATGTTTTCCCCTCAGTTCACCAGACTACTCTAGCTCAGGTTGTAGTAGTTTAGAGAAGGGCTGTGTGAAGCATTAGAGTGAGCTTTGATCGTTTCAAGCAAAGTCGAAGTGCTTTGAAACCAAAGTTAATGCGGAGGGGGTAAACACGGGAGAGTGAAAAATTGCTTGCGCGTCTTGCTAGTTGACTTATAGTGGGTACGGCAAGTAAATTGTTAACAGGGGCAAACAGCAAGAGGCTAGTGTGAACGATGGAGAACCTTAAAGTGAAGGAACTCATCGAAATTTGTGAGGAACTCGGCATTACTTTGGGCCGTGCGAAACGAAAGCAAGCGATCCTTGAGATCATGAAGGATGAGGGAGTGTCGGCTGAGGAAGTCGATGAGGCCTGGGTGGATACTAAAGCACGCCGTGAGGAGGCTGAAAGGCGAGAAGTAGAACGTCGCGAGCGCGAGGAGGCCGAGAGACAGGAGCGCCTTGAGATGAAACGACTAGAATTGGCAATCCTACAGTGTTCGCAGGCGCCTAGCGTAGCTTCTCCGACGATTCAGGTCAGCGGTTTTAGAATTCGTGACCAACTGCCACCGTTCGTAGTAGGCGAGGACATGGCGAAGTATCTCGTCAAGTTTGAACACGTCTGTGAGCGAAACGCTTTGGAGCGGCCTCTTTGGGCGCGGAACCTGCTAGCTCTTCTTCCCGGCGAAGTGTCCGACGCGATAACTTGCTTGTCGAGGGAAGCGTTTGAGAGCTATGACGAGGTTAAGGAAGTGCTCTTGAGACGTTATAAGTTGTCACCCGAGGCTTTCAGGCAAAGGTTCCGGTATGCTAAAAAGGGGAATGAGTCACACGTTGACTTCGCGTTTCGTCTTAAAGCCGATTTGATTGAATGGCTCAAGGGCGAAGGTGTTTATGACGACCGCGATAAAGTGGTGGAATGCGTTGCATTGGAGCAATTCTACCGCTGCATCGAGGAGGATGTCAAACTTTGGCTGCAGGACAAACTTGGTGAAGTACAGCTAAACAAGGCAGCAGAGTTAGCTGAGGAGTATTATACTCGCCGAAAGTTACATAGCAGGGCAGTGCGCGTTGAAAAGGATGAAAGAAAAGAGGGCTTTTCAAAGAAACCTGATCAACGGAAACCCGCTCCGCACCGTAATTTCAAAAAGGGCCCGTCTCTTACGAAGGACACTGTAGAGGAAGGAAAAACAGAAGCGGAAAAATCGAGTGAGGTTTCTAAACAACGCACTGATACCACACGGGCGTTTGAATCACGGAAGCCACTAATCTGCTACAACTGCAAAAAGGAAGGGCACATCGCGATAAACTGTAAGCAAAAGTTTGCTTTTGCAACAATCCGAGAATCAGAAAAAAACATTCGGTTGTTGGAGCCGTATCTCCAAGAAATTAGGGTGAATGAGAAAATGTGCCGAGCACTTAGAGACTCAGCGGCAACCATGGACGTTGTCCATCCTTCATTGGTGTCTCCGGATGACTTCACAGGAGAATGCGCGTGGATCAGGCAAGTCGCCGAGGAGCAGAGTGTTCGCTTACCAATCGCCACGGTTGTCATTGAAGGCCCGTTCGGTGAGCTTCGCACCGAAGCGGCCGTGTCTGCCGCGCTAAACGATCGTTTTCCTTATCTATTCTCCAACAACTCAGAGCAGCTTCTCAAAGAGCAGGGCAAATCGTTCTTCCCCAACTTTGCGTGCATGGCCCTCACGCGATCGCAAGCGCGGAAGCTATCGCGGCAGCTTGATCTGGTTCAATGCGGTGAACTCTCAAGTGACCTTGTCGGCGGGTTGACGGAACCCCAGAAAGGAAATTTTCCGCATGAGTCATGTGAGCAGTCACGCGAGCGGCCCGTCGCGGAAACGGCCGGCGCGGTATGCGTGGGGGGAGACGACATGGCGCCATTGAGTCAGAGCGAGAGGGTTGCAACGCTCTCGCCTGTAGCGGAAAGTTGGAGCGAGCTGCCGAGAGTTGATCGAGAGACGCTCATTCGAGAGCAGCGTGAGGATCTCTCGATTGAAGCGCTAGTGGAAAGCCAAATTGAAGCGCTAGTGGAAAGCCAGAAAAACGCGGCAAAAGTGCTGTCGAAGGAGCACTACGAGGAATCGGTGAAGAAGCGTGCTTTTGAAGTAGGAAGTCAGGTAATGCTGCTGCAGCCGTTCAAAAAGAACAAGCTTGAGGTTGATTGGGAAGGGCCCGCCACAGTATTATCGAAGCCTTGCGATTCAAATTATGAAGTGAAATTAGGAAGGCGGCCGGACAAAATTTACAACTTGATGAAACCATACGTTCAACATCAAGCGGTCGTAAATCAGCTGTTGAATGCTTCAGAGGAAGAGGAAGCAGAAATTTTTAGTTCTTGTGAGGTAATCAAAGGGGGATCGAAAGTAATCTGGGAACAGTTGAACCTAGAGCCTAGCTTAAGTGAAGGAGGACCTGAGTAAGAGGACCTGAAAAAGATTGGTTCCGAGTTTGGAGACGTGTTTTCGGACCACCCCGGAAACACGAGGGTGATCGAACACGATATCGAGCTAAGCGGTGAGGGGTCAATCCGTAGCAAGCCGTATCGTTGTTCTCCTGTGCAACGTCGAAAGTGTGAGCCGCTCTTGGTGCCGCATAGGTATCGTCGCCTAAAGGTGGCCGGTTACTGAGATGGAGCATGTTGCTCCACAGCGCAACTTTGACGTTCGCTAAAAAATAAAAGGGGAAAGCTAAACGCTAATGCAGGTGCATTGAGCAGTGCGTTCTAGCTAGTACCTTCTCAACCTTTCGGTTTCTCGCTGGCGATTCGGGGCAAAATTTTGACCTCATCACGACCTGGGCTGAGCGCTCTCGTTTAGAGTGATCTCAAGGGGCCAACTTTATGTGGTATTCTAATTCGTTGCGTTGTTGTAATTGTGAAAAATTCAAGTTCTTACTTTAAGAGTCTTGCGTCCCACATGTGCCTCTTGATGTAGAGGGAACAAAATTCCGATAGACACGTAGATAGGTATATGTTGTACTATACTTTGTCTGGTGTTCTGTCGGGTGACCGAGGGCACTTGCTTGTGTCGTGTGTTGTCTGTTGTCGAACCGTTCTTAGCAAGTTGCAGAACCATCGACAAGTGCGGAAACCGAAGATGGTCAGAAGAGACGAGCGAAGTTGGCCAGCAAGTTGTGGCGACAAGCCAGTGGAGCTGGGATCCGTCGTCAAGAATGGGATGTGTTCCCGGAACAGTCTGGAGCTGTATTCTCCCCATGGCCCTGGAGGCGAACCTGGAGGGACCTGGCGAACGAGCGCACCTGACATCCGAGCCCCGTGGGAGCAGCTCGTCTTTCCGGTGCATTGTCTGGCGGCGGGGGTGCTGTTATGCCAGCGAGTCCTCGTCAAACGTCCGTGCCTCTGAAAAAGGCAATCTGGGTCAAGGCCAGCCCGCAGTCCGCCTGACGCGAACAACTCAACGGCGTAAACACGCGCGGCGCCTCTCTGGCCCACGTGCAGTGAGTCAGCAGCGCACGTGACAGCGAGCCGGCGTCTTCGTGTCTGGGGGTCTGACGTGGCCCAGCGGCGACCCCATTGGAAGAATCTGCCCTGACGACCAGCGGCGTTTCTGATTGGACATTTTGGTTGGACCCGGTGCTTATAAAAGAAGCCCTGCGGCGCGTCGCGATCGGCGGTCCTATGTGAGAGGAGTCCCCGTGTCGGAGAGCCGACATGTGTGTGAGTCGGCGGTCTTAGGCGAAAAGCTGACCTATGTGTTAGAGAGGAGAGCTCGGCTCTTCGAGTCTCTGTCGGCCCCAGTGCCGAAATTGTAACGCCTCTGTATATATGCTGTACATAAACCTTGTTTAACTCACCGTCGTCTCGTCCGCTCGTCTTATCAGCTCTGCGCAGAAGCAGTCGCGAGCTGAGAAACATACGCTACCACACGGCTGGTGACCTTCCCGGCGGAGTTGAAAGCAGTGGCGCCTTCGGGACCGTGTTGGCGTACCCGTCTTTCGCAACAGGGCCCCACCCTCCCGTGGTACGGGCCTGGCAAATGGCTGAAATTCTGCATGCTGTTGGGAGTAATCTCGGAAGGAATTTATTATTTCGAAACTATGCTCCGATGAATTGTTGCATTTTCTAGGTTCATTTGCGACAGTCCAAAGCGGCCACTTGTATACCACATGCCGAGAAAGTAGACAAGAGAAGTAGTCGGGCAAAAGCGTGCACTGATCTGTTGCGTTCATCTTTAGACGCGTCAGTTAGATTGGCTCGCGTTTTAACGCTGACTGATGGTCATTAAGAACGAAAGAGCACTCTATGTTGTTTTGATTTTCTACGCAACGTCAATGCCGAGGAATATGCGCGTTTCGCTTCCTGGAATCAGCCTCTAGCACGGCCGTACATAACCCGTCGCTATATACGGCGACGCGCGCAATCATGAAACGGCTCTTCAAGAAACACCCGAAGCCCATTCACGTGCCGTCCTGTGTGCCTGGTAGCGAAAAAGACGCTAACCTCGGGCGACGCATGCCAGACAGGCAGCTCCAAGGTGTTTTTTTCATCGTTTGCGATTCCCGCCCGCAAGTGGGCACACGCTTCGCCTTAACGTTTGTCCGCTGCGACGGCGTCAAGCTCCGTCCCAAGGATTGGCACGAGACACCAGCCTAGGCCTGTTCACAGGGACGACAGATCAGATGAGTTGCGGCTGGCATGCAAATACTATGCGGAGGCTAAACATTCGGAACCTCGATCGATCTACGCTGATGCTGCGAGACCGAATGTGTGCGCGTCGTTCCTCTTTCATTGGCTATTTTCATTCACTTTTCTTATTTATTTCTGTTGTCCCATCCTTCAATGATGGTTGCTTTATGCACAAGTACATCAGATGACCCCCATAACAGCAAGAAACAGCATGTGTTCTTAAGCATGTCCTTGTTGAGTTTTATCTTTTATACATGTGATGATGAGTTGAAACTCGAAGTTTGTTCCGTAAAGTCAGCGGAAGTACAAAAAGAAGACACACACACAATAAAACCGTGGAAGAAGAACGTCAGCCACAGCATGCAAACGGCATAATAGTTTTCCTTAATGGAATGGAATAAAAAAACTTTTTTTAGTTTTCCTTAAGAGATAAAGTTTTTATTTTTTAAGCATTAACAACTTTTCTCAATAATAAATTTTCTAGCATGTACATACTTGAAAATAATATTGAACTGAATGAACTCATAAAAACCAGAATATCAACGACATGCGGGGTTTAACGTCCCAAAACCACCATATGATTGTGAGAGACGCCGTAGTGGACGGCTCCGGGAATTCAGACCACCTGGGGTTCTTTAACATTCACCCAAATCTGAGCAGACGGGCCTACAACATTTCGCCTCCATGAAAAATGCAGCCGCCGAAGCCTAGTGGCTAAGGTATACTCGGCTGCTGACCTACAGGTCACGGGTTTCAGAAGTACTGGGAGGTTTATTAAACCACCGAGTTGCTATAGCCCCAGGACGATGGGTCAGTCGCGGCTGGCTCTCGAGCAGAGAAGGAGCACGTTATCTTCTTTTTTTTTCCTCTAGACTGAGAGCCGCTCTTGCGGTCAACCCACTACGTGCAAGTGGCAACATATTGTAGCGAAACGTCGGGGTTGTTCAAAGTTAGGCGCATCGGACGACCAGGGAGACGAATACGTGTGGGTGAAACTCCGCGGAGGCAATCGATGAGAAGTCAACACGATGATTTCGGGGAGCACTCATTGGGGGTTTATTTAGCTAACACAACTTCAATTTACAAAATGCAATAGGTCACAAAGACAAAACATAGAAAATGGTGGCATAACCCTCGGCCCGCATGGCTGGTCTCTGGTGGTGAGATCCGCTGTTGACCCCGACTCCACTCACCTCAAAAAGAGCCCGAGTTGCTGTTAAATAGGGTTTTCTTAGCGTCCCCGGTGGCGCGGACCAACCAGGCAAGCCGAGGATAATCAAATCAACATGTGGTTGCCTGAAGCCTGTTTCGCGACAACACTGTGGCAGCTTCTAAAACGGGCGCGTTCTCCGAAACGGCCTTGACGCGCCAACGATTGCTCCAATTTAGGTGCCCTTTGTCCCCGGAGGACCGAAGCGGCGGCTCGTTGGTTTGAAGCGTGGGGGACGTCGGGGTTAGGAGAAGGAGAAAGGCACCTAGTTTCTGCGGTCTGGTCGAAAGCACGGCGCGGTGCCTGCCTTTGCGCGAAGCGCACAGTTACCAACCAGACGCGGCCCTTTCTGTTCACTCATTCTTCCTCAAGGCGCGCTCGCCGAGGCAAGGTAAACGGCGCCGCTAATAAGGGAATCTGGCAAAGAACAAGCTCCAGCTGTAGCTGAAAAAGAACAAAGTTTTCCGCGGGACATTGTCTTCGCGACAATATTGTGTGATTATTTGCTCTGCAATAACTTCGTGAGGAGCAAACACTGCCAACTGTTACATTTTATACGCCTTCGCCAACGTTTTCGCGGTTGCCGAAGGCATATAAAATGTAACAGTAAAAAATAAATAAAAAGTCACAACGAATTTTGTGAGGTTTATTTATTTTTTTACGCCTGTCAGACATATACGAAATATAAGAACGATGAACATAATTGTCTGACAGCGCGAATTCGACGCTCTTGGCTGTAACTAGTGGCATAAATTGCTTACTTCCAACAGTCAGATGGACGTCAAGGCGGCTATAGATAGCAGCATGATAAGTATATTCTCGATTTGTGCTCGGCTGGCTTGTGAGGCGCACTGCCGTGTCACTCATTGACTCATCTATGACGTCATCGAGGGTGTGGCTCAGTTCAGTTCAGTGGCGGATCACGAGGGGGGGGGGCGGTAAAAGTGATAGCCCCCTCCAATGCCTGTCAGCACCCCCTCTCTTCAGTGCTTGCCGTCCACTTGCCGTCACCAGTTAGGACAAATAACTCGGACCACTGGGAGCGCACGTTAACAGTGTTTATGCCATTACATGATTTTGGGCTAGTAAAAACAAAAACATATTGGCCACACCCCCTTTCCGCTGTTATTTCAAGTGACCATCCCGTCCCCCCTAAAATGGGTGGCTGGATCCACCCCCGGTTCAGTTCCTCGGTGTTTACGGCCAGTGCTCGCTATACGCTGTAAAAAACATAGCAGCGTAAACATTCCGCTTTTCCTGCATGACGCGCTTTAATTTCTTCACAGGTGCAGAGCTCGAAGCTGTCTCGAACGAGTTTATATAGTAATAATTGTTTGGAGTTAACGTCCCTAAACCACGATATTATTGTGAAGGACGCCGTAGGAGGGCTCCGCAAATCTTGACCACGTAGTGTTCTTTAACGTGTTCCTAAAATATATTCGCTCGCGAGCTTAGAGCCATCTCGCCTTCCTTTGTTTGTTGACTTTAGGTAAATTAGCAGTGCTTTAGTTGCTTTCTGCGAAACTGAGGCAGATGCCCAAGGTCCTAGTATCTTCTGCACACAAAATGTTCCAGGGTCAAGTTGATTCAAAACCATCCGGAGCTGGCATCGCTGTGTGTCGTAGCAAGCGCAGCTGCACAGGACGTGTTCGATGGTCTCTTCAGCTCCACAGTAGTCGCATGTAGGAGTGTCGGCCACACCAATGCGAAAGGAGTACACCTTTGTAAATGCAACACTCAACCAAAGGCGGCATAACAGTGTCGCATCGAAGCGGGAAAGTTGTGATGGTAGCTTTAGCTTGAGCGAAGGATCCAGTTCATAAAATTGACACCTTTGGAAGCTGGTAGACGACCAGAACGTGCGTGTGAGATCTCGAGCCAGCAGGTAAAGTTGTCTTGCTGCATCATTCTTTGATCGAGGAATCGGGACAACACGGGTTCCTTCATGGGCTGAGCGGGCTGCATCATCGGCTAATTGATTTCCGGTAATACCGATATGTCCAGCAGCCATTGATATATAATATCATGCCCTCGTGCTAGAGCTTGATGATGGCAATGTCTTATTTCTTGTACCAATTGGTCATGACTCCTCCTACGCATGGCACACTGCAAACTCTGAAGCGCTGCCTTCGAATCACAGAATATCACCCATTTTCCTGGACGTTCTTGAACGAGATATTGTAAAGCAGCCCTTATAGCAGCAAGCTCTGATGCCGTAGATGTAGTCATATGCGACAACTTAAACTTGATTGTCATTGCTGCAGCCGAAATTATTGTGGCACCTGATGATCTGCTGGACGAGACGGACCCATCAGTGTATATCTGCGTTCGGTCTAAGTACAACTCATGTAATTATAACAGTGTTGCTTGCTTCAATGCTACTCTGGAGTGATTGCTTTTCTTTTTGATTCCCGGAATTTCTAGACGTACTTGCGGCTGGTCGAGGCACCACAAAGGACATGCCATTCTCGCAGCTGGCGTATATCCTGATGGAATGCTGTTAGGTGCTTGGCTATGACGTCTGAAAACGTAGCACGTGGTCTTCTGGAGGGTAGAAGGACCAAGTGGTGGTCGGGGACACGGCTAGCATGTCGAATGTGCGTTCTGAGGCAATCCACAACTCTATATGTCCTGACTGGATGGTCTTTGGCAAGCATGATTGTGGCATAAGTAGAAGCGCATCGGGGCAGTCCTAGGCAGATACGCAGTGCCTGACCCTGCAAACTCTCCAATGACTGAGTATTGGATTTGCAAGTGTTAGTCAGTACCGGCAAGCTGTAGCGCAATAGACCCAGAAATAGGGCCCTGTACAGCTGTAGCATGGAGGCCACAGAAGTTCCCCATGCTTTCCCGCACATGAATCTCATTATATGCACAATAGATAGCAGTCTCTTCTACAAGTACGCACAATGTGGGCTCCACGAAAGACTTGTGTCGATTATTATGCCCAGGAAACGATGCGTCCGTGCATATTTGACACTCTGTCCATTGATGTAAACAGGGTATGGCGTCATTGGTTTGCGTGTAAACGCCATCAACGCGCACTTTACAGTTGATATAGTTAGGCCTTGTTTCTGAAGGTAGGCTGTTGTGAGGGTTGCTGCCCGCTGTATTCGTGCACGCACCTGAGGACGAGTAACTGCAGCACTCCAGAGGCAAATATCATCGGCGTATATGGATAGGCACACCGACTTTGGCACAACCTTCACCAGACCAATGAGGGCAACATTGAACAATGTGGGGCTTAAAACACCTCCCTGAGGTACTCCGCAGTAGGTGTAATGTTCAGCAGTTGTCCCCTCATATGTTTGCACAAAGAAACACCTGCCAGTTATATAATCTTTTATCCAATGAAACATTCGTCCACCAATGCCCATTGCTGCGAGAGAAGTGAGGATGGCATCGTGAGCTACATTATCATATGCACCCTTCACGTCAACAAAGAGTGCCACTGATATGCGCTTGTGACTTTTTTCTTGTTGAACAAATGTCGATAAGTCAAGCACACAGTCGATGGAGGAGCGGCCCCGACGAAAGCCGGCCATGCAAGAAGGGTATTTGGTGTATCGTTCCAAGTACCATTCGAGACGAAATAGAACCATTCTTTCCATCACTTTTCCGGGGCAGCTTGCGAGGGCAATAGGGCGATACGCTGTCAAGTCCAATGGTGATTTTCCCGATTTCAAAAGTGGTATTATTAATCGACTTATTTTCCATCTCGGGGGAACACTGCCGCTGAGCCAGGAGTTGTTGAAGCATGTTAAAAGTTCTTTTCTGGCTTTTTGTCCAAGGTGTCCCAACGCACTATAAGTAATACCATCAGGACCTGGCGATGACATGCGCTTAGAAGCGACTAAAGCACCATCCAGTTCTTCCATGGTGAATGGAATGTCCATTTCTGGTAATCGCGTCTCAGGAACGATCACGGCGTCGATGCTCTCGTTCATAATATTCCCGGCAACTCTCGTGCGAAATTCTTCAGCCACCTCGAGTTCTGTTTTTCCATGATGGAGTGCCAAAGCTTTAAATAGGTGCCGTTGTTGCAGAGAGGAGCGAAGACCACGAACTGTTCTCCAGATATATGACAGCGGTTTATGAGGGTCTAGAGATTCGCAGAATGTTTTTCAGCGTTCGCTCTCCAGCTTGTAAATGCGTCGCTGAATCTTCCTCTGGAGCCGCCTTGCTTCCCTCAGATCGTAAATTGATCTTGTGCGTCTGTATCGTCGTTCAGCACGCCTTCGTATAGCTCGTAATCTTTCCAGTTCGATGTCAAACTATGTTATTTTAGACGAAAATGGTAATTTACATTTGGACGCTTGCATAGCTTCCGCTATGGTATTTTCCAGACTGCAGGCGAGGCCTTCTTGGCAAGCGTCCTCAACACGCGATGTAAACATCGACCAGTCAGTGCCAATTACAACACCGGAAGAGAACTTTTTTCTGATACCATCGATCCTCACGTAGGTGGGTATGTGATCACTTCCAGGAGTCTCAATATCGCAAAACCATTTAACTTTGTGAGAGAAGCACCGTGACACCAATGTCAGGTCAAGGCAAATGCCATACGTGAGACCCCGCAGATACGTGGGGGTACCATCGTTCATGATGGAAAGGTCGTAATTGGAAGCGAATGTAGCAATGTTCCGGCCCCTGGCATTCATCCTAGTGCTCCCCCAAAGCATGTGATGGGCGTTGAAGTCACCGGTGATGATCCAAGGCCCATAGGTCCTCATTAGGATGTCTTTTAATCTGTCGCTGTCAAATCGCGACGACGGGGATATATATCCACCAATAAGCGTGAATGAAACTGCATACTTCTTTACACGAAGACACACGTACTGATTGTCGTCATTTGAACTTATTAGGTGCGAAAGATAAGTCAAGTCTGTGCGAATGTAAACAATTACTTTGCTTCGTTCTTCGCAAGCGGCTGAACAAAACTGCTTCATAACCGGACAATCTATAAGGCGTTGATACGTTTGGTTCACATATGACAAGTATAGGGAATTGATTGGCCCGGACAAATTGGCGAAAGTCCGAGATACGGGACTTCATGCCTCTGGCATTGCACTGAAAAATCGACGCACTTTTAACTTCAGTGCGGAAGATGAGATTTTGTTGAGCCATTGTGCTTATACGAAGTTAGCAAGAACTGTATTCAGTGCATCCAGTATTTGCAGTGCACTCTTAGCAGACGGAGATTGTATGCTGCTCAGTAGTGTGCGAATCGTGGCAATTAATGATTGCACGATTGCAGTCACTTGCCTGTCTTGGTTGGAAAGATCTCGAACCGGGATCGCGGACTGGCCGTCATGAAACTCCTTCGGTTCGCTTGATGCTGCTTCCCTTTGAAGTGCAGGCCACTCTGTCGCAGTTAGGGTATGCTGACTGGCTTTGTCCTTTACAGCCTTTCCCACGGCATGTGGTCTGGGAGGCAAAAAAGGTGGTACTGATGAGGGATCTGGCAAACGTGTCGAGGAGGTAGCGGGCGTCCTTGAAGACCGACGTCGACGTGAACAACGCCTTCTGAATTTAGCTGCGGCTTCTCGAAGAGATGAGTGATCGCGCACCATCTCCTTCAAAATGGCAATTTCCTTTTGAATCCGCGGGCAGTCCTTCGATGTGGCTTCATGGGATCCATTGCAATTAGAGCATTTTTTGACAGTTGCGATGCACTTATCCGCTTCATGGGGCTCGGCGCAGCGGTGGCATACCACCGAATTTTCACAGACGCTGCTCACATGTCCAAGTTTCATGCATTTACGGCACTGGAGAGGCTTTGGAATGAAAGGCCGCACAGCATGTCTGAAGTACCCCACCTTCATATGAGAGGGGAGTGACGTGCTCTTAAACGCAATCTTCACACAGCGAGACTTGCCTAGCCGGGTGACATCAACAATTGGAGTATCAGTTGTTGACTTGACAAGAAATTGTAAGTCATTATTGGAAATAGCCATATCTATGTCGTAGATCACGTCGGTGACTACATCACATCCCAAGGGAACATGAGAGCGCACCTGGTTGCCGTCCAGGTCAGTTACACAGCGCAGAACGCCACACGCACTTGCGTGCAAAACGTCCACAGCCAGTATATTCTTTCTGGCGTTCACTCTTATGTCCGTGATCTCATTTGGCACGAGCGTTTCCAGAGACCTCGACAAAGACTGTCTGTTAAGGCGTTTCATGCTGACGGTAGGAAGTGCAGGCAGAAACAAGATGGTATAAGTGTTTGATTTTGGCGCTTCACTTACAGTTTGATTAGTTGAGGATGAGGATGTTCTCATGTTCTTCCTCTTCGCTTTGCGGCTCAGCACAGGTTGGAAGCCGTCATCTGATAAGTCCTCACTGCTGAGATAGTAAGCATGAGTATCTTCGCTTCGCACAAAAAAAGCCAGATATCCCACGAGGCACCGGCATGTAAGCACAGCACAGCTCGAGGCACACCGCACCAGCCACAGCAGCATATGCATTGCGCGTAGCATACTGCTGAAGTGGGGCTAAGTGGCCGGGCTTGTCAGCAACAGCTTTTTCTTCTCGTTTTTCGATCGAACGCTGACACATCTGCACACACGGTGGTATACAGCCGAAGAAGGGGAATAAAAAAAAAGTTGCTGCGGCTCTACTGCACGTGCCGCAAACTACTTTCTTCCCGACCGCATTTGCGTGCGTAACTGGGTCCTTTCTCATCGCGTCGATATGCGGGAAGCAGCAGGTTTTGATGAAAAGGAAGCCTGTCTGCTGCTTCGAACAGCGGTTTGGAAGGCCCTTCAAAGAAGAAGTTACGAAGCGACTTTTGGAGACCCTTTATATTCTGAGTTCCCCAATGAGAAGGTTTGCGTGGCTGTGTGGAACTATCTCAATGAAACAAAGCGATTAACTAGAGCTAATACGCATTGCTATTTTTCTCTGTCGACATATGCATACCTTTTTTTTTGGGGGGGGGGGCAATAGGGTGTTGATATAAGTTATTATATAATAATAATAATAAAGGATTATTTTTTGCAGATTTCAGTGAGCGTCGGGATTCCATATAAATTTTGTAATGTTTCTATTCTATAACATCAATTACTTTAAAGTTTCATAACATTTTATAAGACCACTCAATCCTCGGCCAATCCTCCACACTTGGTGTGAGAGACAGAAGAATAATAAAGTGGCTGACTGGGCCAGTTGGTTGTGCATCCTTGAGGTAATCAGCGCGAAAGTAACACGCGGCAAACAGGAAAAACGCGGGACAAGCGCTGACTTCCAACTGAACAGTTGGAAGGCAGCTCTTGTCCAGTCTTTTTCCTGTTCTCCGTGTGTTATTTTCGCGCTGTTGGCCTCAAGTATCCACAGCCGAAGCCGAACGACAACAAGAACGAAATCGGGCGCAGTCGTTGAAGCTCAGTTCATATAATATGTGGGCATTATAGCTCCATCTTTCAAAGCCCGCATGTTCTGCGCTGCCCTCATATACGCGTTGCATGCGGGTATTGAATGTCAACGTTGCAATCGATCTGTGACATCAATATATATTAGTCGAGTATGAACAGTTCAGATATAGACTGCGCCGCTAACCGTACATGCAGCGCTGAAATAACTTATACAGAAGTTATATTACAACTATTATACTCCCTTTGAAGTCCGGAAATATGAATAGCGGCTATTGAATGTTTCATTCATTCATTCATTCACTCATTCATTCATTTACTGCTGCTCTCAACTAGTATTGCATAGCAGGATGTCAATACAAAAAGTCAATGTAAAAAAGGATTTTGGCTACGAAATGTATAAGTATTCACAGTATAGAAAACTAGGGCGACTACATAAAAACAGCAAAGTATAGTGGTTCCATAAATGTACAGAATGCAGTTTTGATGCATCTGTGTATATCACACGTGCTTGTCGCATATTCATTTTTTTGTAGGTGTCCACGGCGTTGTGAAGCTTTCGAAAGATAGCTTTTACTGCGGGTTGCTCGGAAATCACGTTTTGTTTTGATGGCAAAATGAACCATTTCAATTCCATTCATATGCATAACGCAGATATTTTGCAATCCATGAGGTATTTTCGAACACGCGGCAAATAGGGAAAAGAACCTGGGTAGTAGGTTTTCCCCCTGAGGTAGACACCAACAATGATTCTGAAAGAAAGGAATGCGGAAGGAAGTGGTAGAAGTGGATTTATCACGAGAGCCGTAGTCTTTTAGCACATTCAATTGTAAAAGTTATTTCAGAAATGAATTACATATTTTAGATAGTTTCGATTCTCTTATAGCTGGCGGAAAAAATGATAAAAGGTTTCGTTATTGTAAAAGTATTATTTTAGGTTATTTGTCTGGCACTCACGTGTAGGAAATGGGGAAAACAACACGTACTTCGACGCTTCTGTTTCACACACACACACACACACACACGCACGCACACACACGCACGCACGCACACACACACACACACACACACACACACACACACAGAGGGGGGGGGGCGGCCGCACGTACACAAGTGTAGCAATTCGCATGAACAAACATTTCGGGACTTGTCTTGATCTTCAAATGTGAAGACAGTGGCGGACGTAAGATGCTGCAAGATGCCACTATTAATCGAATTAAAGAAATTATTCGAAGTCGAAACCAAATATGCTGATGGGTATGAGAACCTGAAAAAAAACAGAACGTTTGTGCGGTATACGTAGCAGAATTATTATCAGCTCCTCTTACTCTCTATCTCTTCCAGGAAAACTAAAAAAAAAATGCTTGCGTATGCCCACTCTCAAAGAAGCGATGAACAATTGTCCTCTTATCGACGGATATCACTTCTGCATTATTTGCCACGTGCAAGTGAAAGTTCAATAACGGCGGCACACGAAAGACAGTGCTCACTCTTTATATGAGCATAATTATATGAGTAACTTCCCGCTAAGCCTTCCAAGAAGGGGAGTTACAAAGTTTTCCTGATTTTTTCTTCTTCTTTCCACCATTCTTTGATCTACGCAAAGCGTTTGACACCGTATGTCATCGAATTTTTTTTAGATAAATTTGACATCTGCGGTACATGGTGCAGTTGACGCTTGCACTACAAAAAACCACTTCGCCAATCGGCCCCACTTTGTGGCCATAAATGACTAACAATTGGCATAAGCTGAAATGAGGAAAGGATGCCACACGACTGTATACGTGGATTCGTCCCCTATGCGCATTATGACATCCGGACCGGACATTCCTCCATGAATGCGCGCATGACATGAACACAATGCTAACATGAGCTCGCCAATGTATGTTAAAACAAGGTGTGTTTTTTTAACAGGACAAAAGCGGAAATAAACATTATCACACATCGAAGACTCTGGTTATTGCCATCATGCACTCCAGCCATTTTTTTTTATCACCCATGACGGATTTGGGCATCCATCTGTCTGGACTGAGTTTTATCACCGCCAGAAATTTGTCACTACAGCGCTGAATAATGAACACTACATTGAAAAAAAAGGGGAGGGGAGGTGTGATAAGTGAACTCTTGCTCAAAAAAAATTCTGTTTTAGTCATGGTCGATCGCCACTATGGTCATCGTCGACGACTTATCGCGGCTCTGTTGAACGAGCTCAGATACATTTGCAAAGGGGTGTGGCTATAGCATTTTTTCGAATGTTTCTTATCGGGTCATTTTACCTCAATTATGAGAAACATATCGTCGTTGTGTCGATAATACCCGAGTGAAAGTAGAAAGGAAGTATTGGTGCGTATGCAGGAGAGCGTGTAATCGCAAAGACTCGCGAGAAACATACACAAGAGGCGCTTGTTCTTGTTGCCTCTCGTTCTCTTCTCATGCGTATGTTCGCCTCCTTATAGCGTGAATCTTAATATATCAGTGTGAATGTTTCTTGGGGTAGAGAAATCTAAGTCGCAAAAAAAAAGTTTATGTGCGTGTGGGTGTGCGTGCGTGTTAGTTTTGGCTGTTTGTGTCCTCTCTGTTACATTACTTCGACTGAGGACGAAGGGACGAGCGGGCGCAGGAACATACGTGGAATCAAAACACCGTTCTGCCGTTTATAGAACTGGGGAATCAATGGCAGTGCTGATGTAACAATAGCCGGCGGCTCAACTTGCAGAGCGGCCGCCACACGACGTTCCCGTGCGTTTCCTGTGCTTCGATTTTGGTATCGTGTCTTCGAGAGTAATGCGCACCTGGCGGTAGGGAAGGCGCTCACCACTGTGGCTGAGGTTGAAATTGCACCCACAGAAAAAAAGTATAATCGGAAGGAATGAGCAAGACGAGCGCAAACTGCCAACATATACTCATGCTTGGTAATCCAAGCACTAGCTTTTTTTTTTTCAGGAAAGTACGTGACAACATCGTCCCGAACAACGTGAAAAATAATTCTGAAGACAAATTGTCTCTCAAAGATGGCAACAAATTGACCATAAGGTATAAATCCATCGACGCCGGACTGAAGGTCACACACAAAATGGAATAACCTTGCAAGGAAACCTGTTATAAGTCAGTAAAACAGGCAAGAGCTGTTAACAGGAGTAGGTGATGTAACAAAAACACGCGTGACAACGATGGCTGAATAGAATAAGCAGCAATCAATCAATATAAAGGTAAAGGCAGCGAAAATTAAAAACGTAAAGATTAGTGAAAAGGCAATGACGATTTTAATTGTCAAACCATTCAAATAGTTTTTTATTTTTATTTGTTTATTATTATTTTTGTTGTTGGATAGGTCTCACCTCGTGCAGTCGAGTTTTCGAGCCTGACTACTGCGCCATAACGCAATGCCTAGTGGAGAAAACACGCAACGGCGTCAGTAAAAACGGAACGCGCGTCTGGAATGGAATGAGCGGGTGGAATTTAGCAGGGACACACCAAAAACTTGAATACACGAGCGGCGGGCGCCTCTCTTTTGCGTGCCCCTAACGTCAACGAACTTGGGATGTGCTATTGCGAGCAATGCAGCTCCCTCTGGTCAGTGTACGGTGCCTGTATAGACGACTCAGAAAACCATAACGCGTTGAAGTTGCAAAAGTTACAGGTTACTTAAAACAAACAAAAAAAAGATGTCTTCCGGTTAGAGCGAAAATTGCGTGCTGACTCGCCTGTCATATGGCTTTAGTAGTATGGAGTGTCTAGACAATCTCCCCTTCACTCTCCGAGAAGGAAAAGAAAGAAACGAGAAAGAGTGACTTAATTGAATGTTAAGACCAATGCAGGGGGCAACTTGAACAATCTTGTTAAGTATGAAAAGGGCAAAAATAAGGCTGAGAAAAATACTCCTTGCAAACCGAAACTCGGAAAGACTTTTTTTGTTCTGCAGTTTATTACTGCAGTTTATGCGCGTAGTGACATGCAGTGTATGCCGTTCATTTGAAATGCTCGTCAAGCTTCCTTCTTTTTTGTATTGTTCCAGATCCGAATAAATTTATTATTATTTCACTGTCATTACTGATCACAAGCGTCCATGCCGTTAGCATCATCATAATCATCACCATCATTACTATATTAATCAGCTTCTCAAGGTGACCCCCCTCCTCCTCGAAAAAATAAAACTTGAACATCGCCTCGCTGTATGTACCAGACAATTTTTACCGTCATGCATGGGGGTTCACTGATAATGTTTTTTAAGCGTACTTTGAACCCTGTGTGTAGTAGCGGGCGCCATACCTTTGCGCCAACACGCATATATATATATATATATATATATATATATATATATATATATATATATATATATATATATATATATATATATATATATATATATATATTATGGTGACCTCCGCTCCCGCGACGCGGGTAGCAAAGGCACCCGCACGCGGACGTTCACAATAAGGGGAAACCCGCGAGCACGTCGCAGCTGGCAAAGGCGAGCTTTGACACGCCGGTCGGGAAAAGGTCCCTCGCGACTATGCTGCGCACTCTCACGATGACCAATGGGCCTGGTCGCGAGTGTTAGGGCAAACCTCGTACGCGTAGGCCTACGGCAAGTGCGGCTTGTTGTGGTATGACCACTTCAAGCACTAGGCACCGCTCTGGGCTTAGCGTCCGCTTCCGAAGCCAGCACTCAAGTAAACACGCCTGCCCGGGGTGCCCGAGGCCACCCCGGGCAGGCTACAGTCCGCGATTCCCAAATGGACGCGGACGAAGGAAAACACGTGCTTACCCGGCGCTGATCACGGAGAAGAGAGCGCTCCGGAGTCGGTGCGCGCGTACCGCGTGCTGTGCACGCACGTGGCGCCATCTATCGCCACGTGGTGTTAACCGAGCAGGGAAGCAAAAGGGTGTGGCCGTGTGGCGGAATGCCCGCGAAATGGTCGCAGGCGCGCCTCAGATCCCCACATCCTCCTCTCCTTAATTCACCCTATATACCGGTCTGCAAAGGCAGCCGGTCGTCGCCCATGCATGCAAAGGCGTCATGCAATGGGCAACAGCTAGACTCAGCCTCGCTCTGCAACTGCTGCTGAAGAAAAAAAAATAAACAACACAAGAATACCCTTGACAAATACAATGGCTTCGCGGAAGTGGGGTAACGGGAGTTCATGATGCTCACGCAAGAGCGCGTCCACGGCTCGGAGGGGCAGCGTCACGTAATGTCTGACTTGGGTGATTGCGTGGATGCGAGAGTTCAAGGGGAGGGTTCTGGTTGAGGCCTTCATGCGAGGAACGGGCTCACCTTCGTCTCGTCGATGTTGACGACAGCCCTGCGAGTCCGACGAACGCCGCCTCGGTGGAGGTTCGGATGAACCTCGCTGCGACAGCCGGCCCTTCTGCTGGAATAATGGTCGCCAAATCCATCGGCTGCGAGGCGTCCTGCGGCGTCGGTCGAGTCGTGCACAGCGTCTGCGACAGCGGGCCTCGTGCAGGTCTCCGAACACTTCCAGAGTCCAAAGTAGTGTAGGGGTCGGTGACTTCCTAAGTTGCCGCCACATGCACACACACCTCCGATGGTCGGGTCTCTCCAAACGCGCACCGCAAGGGAAACGCAGAGTGTCATTTGTCCCTCTCCCCACGCTAAAGCACCAATTCACAATCCCCTCCTCCAGCGAGAGGAAAAAAAAGAAAACACGGAAAAAACATCAAGTAAACAACAACACTCAAATGACAATCAGCAGCAGTAACTGGGCGGAACAGACTTCTTTGCAAGCACTGGCTGTAAAGAAGTTAGCTAACTGAGACTAGAAAGTAAAAATGAGGGCCTTCGGTTGCGGAATGAAGCCCGCCGTCCGGCGCGAAATCACTAAGGTGACCGCTTCCTCAGATTATACCGGTGCGTGGTCCGAATGCGGTCCGCCGCTCCGGGTGTGCGCCGTTGCTTGCGCGAAGAGCCACTGGGCGCTGGCGCAGGCTCGTCAGACCTCGACGCAAAGGCTTTCAGGTCTGCGATATGGGCACGGCTGAGTTTTCCCGAAAGCGGGTCTTTCAGCAAGTGCGCGAGTGGAGTGCAAGCTTTCTCCACTCGGTACGGACCAAGCCACTTTGGAGCGAGCGAAGTTGAGAAACCCTTGCTCGCGTCGCTAAGAGCGTGGTTGCGCTTCAGGACGAAGTCACCCACCTTAAATGAAAGGTGGCGACGTTTTCGGTCATACTGGGCCTTTTGCTCGGCCCTGGCCTATGCCAAACTTTGCCTCGCTCTACTGAAAGCTCGACAAAGCCTGTCCCGAAGTGTGGAAGCGTAAGCAGAACAGTCTGCCGGTTCTTCCTCGTCTCCGAGCTGGGATTGCATGACACTGGTCACCGGATTTGCCAACTCCCTTCCGAAATTAAGGAAGGCGGGAGAGAAACCAGTAGAGGGACTCTCGGAGGTTCGGATTGCAAACGCGAGTTCACTCAAATGGTCTGCCCAGTCCCTTTGACTTTCGGCAAAGGCCGCCAACATCGGTTTGAGCGTACGATTGGTTCGCTCCGTCAAATTGGACTGGGGATGGTAGGGCGAAGTGGTGCAGTGATCTATTCCTAGGGAACGGCACGTATCACCAAACACCCGAGCGGTGAAATACGACGCATTGTCCGTGATCAATCTTTTCGGAAAGCAGAACCGACAAAACACTTCCTGTAGCCTCTCTAGCACCGCTCGCGCTGTCACTTTCCGCCGCGGAAACAGCTCCACCCATTTGGAAAAATGATCAACAACTACCATCAGATGTATGAACCCCTGCTCACTCCTGGGGAACGGCCCCATTAGATCGCAGGTGGCTACTTGCCACGAACGCTCACTGACAATCGGTTTCATCAAGCCGGGCGGCTTGTCACCCCTTGATTTTACCGTTTGACAGACGTGGCAGGAACGGCAATAGCGGAAAATGTCACGCTTCATGCCAAGCCAAGTCACAACCTTGCTCAGTTTCGCAAAACTTTAGAGCCACTCAGGTGACCGGCAATGGGCTCGTCGTGAGAGGCTCGCCACAGTGCGCCTCTCAGACTTTTGGGCACAACCACCTGGTGGCTATGTACTTCAGCAGGAGTCCATCATGGTCCAGCAAGTATGTATCCGCGGGGGACCCAGCGACACACGCCGGTTCCCGTCCCCCTGCGCCCGCCGCACTACCAGCAGCGTCTCGGCGCTCCGTCTCCCTGAGACCGTCGCTCAACTCGCGACACTGGGCCTTCAGTAACTCTTGTCTGCTGAAAGCGATTCCCATTCTCCCAAAGGGGAGCTTGTTATCGTTCCCACTCAGGACTGCAGCAAGCGCCCCCGCTCGCATTGGCGTTATGGGTTCGCTTCCCTTTCGCTCCCCCTCTCGCCCGCTTCGCGGCGCGCTGCTTGCCTGGCCCGTGGAAAGGGTTTGCTCGTCGCCGCACTCACCCTTTTCTCCACTCGGCGGCTCCGCCGCCGTTTCGCCCGCGCTGCTTGCTTGCGCAAAGGCACCGCTAGCGGTTGTCGCACCGGGATCCAGGCTCCTGGTCGACACTGGGGCACGAGATAGCGCGTCAGCTACCACGTTAGTGCTCCCCTTCCGATACTGCACTGAAAAGTCATAATGCTGTATTAAGAGAGCCCAGCGCGCTTGCCTGCCTGCAGGCTCACGGAGCCGCATCAGCCAGCTAAGCGCGCTGTGATCTGTTTGCACCACAAATTTCGTCCCATCAAGGTAGACATCAAACTTCCGCAGTGCAAACACGATGGCGAGGCACTCCCTCTCGGTCACGGAATAATTCCTTTCCGCGGGTATCAACGAGCGGCTGGCACAGGCCAGCGGCTGCAACACACCATCGTATTCCTGTAGGAGAACTGCTCCTAATCCCACATCGCTTGCGTCAGTCTGGACAACAAACGGTCTGGTCAGGTCGGGGAGCTTGAGCTGCGCTGTCTCCGCAATGGCGCTAGACAGACGGCAAAACGCCTCTTGCTGCCCAGGTCCCCATCGCCACTCAGCTGACGTACCCAAGAGCTTGGTCAAGGGCGCCTGCACTCGGGCACAGGACGGAATGAACGACCGGTAAAAATTGGCCATTCCGAGAAAGCGGCGCAGGCCGCGTACGTCCTTGGGCGCGGGGAAATCGAGGATTGCTCGAAGTTTCTCCCGATCTGGCTCAATGGAGCCTTCGCCCAGCGTGAAGCCAAGTAACTGAACACGGGTTTGCGCTAGTTGGGCCTTTGCGGGATTTAACGTCATCCTGGCGGCTCTCACCCTCTCGAGCACATCGGCAATGTGGGCCAAGTGCTCTTCGAAGGTTCGTGAATAAATCACGATGTCGTCGAGGTAGCACATGCAGTAAGACCACTTTGCTTCCCCGAGGACGCGGTCCATGAGTCTCTGAAAAGTCGCAGGAGCATTGCAAAGACCAAAGGGCATACGAGTGAACTCAAATAACCCTCTGTGGGACGTGAACGCGGTCTTGCACCGGTCACGCTCATCCATCCGGACCGGTAGGTAACCTTTGGAGGCATCTAGTGTGGTAAAATACCGCGCAGTGCCGAGGTTTCCTACGATGGAGCTAATCGTGGGTAGCGGATAGGCATCCTTACGAGTCACTCCGTTCAGACGGCGGTAGTCTACGCACAGGCGATGACTGCCATCTTTCTTAGGCCCCAACACAATTGGAGACGCCCAGGCGCTGGACGAACGGCGAACAATGCCAGATGAGAGCATCTCGTCCAGCAAGCCGTCAATTACCTGCCTCTTGGCCTGGCTGACGGGCCTGGGGTTGCACTTCAAAGGAAGCGCGTCGCCAGTTTCGATCGAATGGCTCACCAAATCGGTACAGCCGGGTTGATCGATGAAGAGCTCATCGTATTCGCGCAACAGTGCCGACAAACGAGCCTTCTGTGTATCATTCAATTGAGTCGCACAGGCGATCAAAGGATGCGGAGCCTCTTCGTGTCGTGCCGCTCGATGCCAATGGGGATTTTGAGCCGACGAGTGCATAGCGCAGGGGCCTGCCCCCGAGGTTTGCACGTGACACGGTTTCGACGCTTCAACTGCACAGGCAACAGAAAGCGCCGGTGGGCTGATGAACGGCTTTAGCTCGGAAAAAGGTGCGTCGCGATAGCCTCCATTCACAATGTCCACTACGATACCGGTTTTTAGGAGAAAGTCCCGACCGAGAATCACAAGAACACTGAGCCCTGGAAGATGAACGAAACGCGCGCGTCTCATTCGGCCTCCCCATCTGACAGTCAACCTCGCGGCGCCCGCCGACTGGGCCACGCCTTTCGCGAGGCTGAATGTCGTTCGCCTGTCCCGCAAGCGCACCGAGCACTTCTGCAAGTGGGACAACACCTGTTCGCCAAACAACGAAGCGCTTGCGCCCGTGGCCAGCAACGCCGAGAATTTGCGACCGACAATGGTGACCGCAATAAACGGCGCGTGCGCACCAGAAAGACTGCTTGCCCGATACGCAGAGGGGAGAAGCAAGGGTTCGGCCGCTCGTGCCTTCACGAACGGCACGCGCTCCCGTTTCCCTGCCTCACAGGAGGCACAAACGCGGAGCACTCCCTCGCTATGTGCCCTCGTTGACGGCAGCGGAAACAGCGCACTCCATCGCGGTCCCTTTCCCGCGACGGAGCAGCTTCGAGCTGCCGGGGTGGGTTCGCCGCGTGATCAAAGGAACCGCTCTGACGACCGTTACCACCGGTGATGCGCTGGGTCGGATTTCGTCCCTGCTCGCGCGCGTAGAGTTGCGATGCAGCACCGGCTGCCCGCCTCCCGTACGTGAAGGGATCAAAAGCTCGATCGCTTATCTCCCACGCGCGCCCACCTGTAGCGGTAGCCGCAAAGGCAGCTCCGGCGGGCTGTTGCCGCTGAGGAAGGGTCATGGCCTCTCCCCACGCGCAGCGCGGTTCGAGGGCCTCGCTGGCTGGCGGTGGCGGGTGATAGGAACGCGCGGCGAGAATGTCGCCTTGGATGCGCTTTGCCTCGACGGCCAATTCCTCCAAATCACGGAAGCGACTGCCGCGCAGGTATGCCGAAAAAGTCGGGTGTGACTGCCTAATCACCCGTTCGACGCGCTCCTCGTTCGAGGCTCTGGGCTCAGCGATAGAAAAAAGGTCTTCCATCGCGCGTACGTACTCCTGAAGCGACTCATCAGGAGCTTGTGTGCGGAGCTCGAGCTCGCGCCGCATCCTACTCTCGTAGTCAGCGGGTGAGAATTCGCGCAGGAAGGCCGCGCGGAACTCATCGAAAGTTGCTGCTCGGTGGCCGAAAGCCGATGCCACCTGGCCGCCGTGTCAGTCAGTGCAGCCGGGACGACGCGTACGAGCACTTCCTGGTCGTCTAGACACATGGCTCTCTGATAACGTGTGAGGGAGTCCAGGTAATCTCTTGCACTTTGCAGATCACCATACCCGCTGTAGGTCGGAACGGCCAACATGACAGCGGGATGAGGGCATTTCGGAACGGCCGAAAGCGTTTGGACTGCCCCCGTGAGTGCCTGAATCATTTGGGTGGCATTTCGCAGCAGCGTCTGTGCGCCCGCTTCAAAGGAAGCTGTCGGTGCATTAGCGGCGCGAGCGAGCGATGGGGAACTGTCTCCGAGCTCGATAAGCGGCGCGGTTTCAAAATGGATACCGGCCGTCGCGACTTTGGGGAGCACCTGTTTTTCACAGCTGACTCTTGGGGCAGCTTCACGTGAAAATGCTAGGCCACTTGCGGCTAGCGGTGCAGGCGCGTGCTCCAAATGAGCTTGGCTGCTAGGTTGCGTAGCAGCCAGCGGGCAAAATTCGGCAACGGCTGAGGCCGCGGTGCCGATCTGCGCCCCGGAAGCTCCACTGAGAGCCGTTTCGGAGCGCTGTGACATGGAACTGCCATGCATTTCAAGGGGAGCAGTAGTAGTCCAATTTGCCCTTGTGCACTGTTCGGGTTGGGCTATGGCCCGGACCCAAAACACGCTACCTCTCCAGTGGGAGCTGATACGTAGCGCCTCGTGTCATCCTGACTGGGGCTTGTGACAAGTGAGGGTGCGCGATTGTGATGCTCAAGGGGGGCACTGGCCCTGTTGTCGAGCAATGCGGTATCTGCTAAAAGCGTCAGCGGACAGGACTCACGCGGAGCAGACATAACGCGGGCAAACGCGGTGAGCCTGATTCGCAAAGGCAAGCCGACTCGGCTAAGACTAATCAAAGGCTTAATGAGCCTTTAATACCGCGTTGGGCGCCAGTATGGTGATCCCGCTGCTAACTGCAGCGGACGATCACTGCGGGTTCACGCTTAGCGAGCCACAGGGCCGCTACTCCGTTTACTCGCGTGTAGCGCACCGCTCCGCGCGCGCTTAACTAATAAGGCGTTTACCGCGGCGCGGCAATTAGACGGTGTTCTAATGTAAAAGTACACTACACTTTATTGCCTCTGGCGGCACCCCGAACAACAGTACAACGTCCGCTCCCGGGACGCGGGTTGCAAAGGCACCCGCACGCGGACGTTCACAATAAGGGGAAAACCGCGAGCACGTCGCAGCTGGCAAAGGCGAGCTTTGACACGCCGGTCGGGAAAAGGTCCCTCGCGGCTATGCTGCGCACTCTCACGATGACCAATGGGCCTGGTCGCGAGTGTTAGGGCAAACCTCGTACGCGTAGGCCTACGGCAAGTGCGGCCCGTTGTGGTACGACCACTTCAAGCACTAGGTACCGCTCTGGGCTTAGCGTACGCTCCCGAAGCCAGCACTCAAGTAAACACGCCTGCCGGGGTGCCCGAGGCCACCCCGGGCAGGCTACAGTCCGCGATTCCCAAAGGGGACGCGGACGAAGGAAAACACGTGCTTACCCGGCGCCGATCACGGAGACGAGAGCGCTCCCTCGGCGCGCGGACCGCGTGCTGTGCCCGCACGTGGCGCCATCTATCGCCAAGCGGTGTTAACAGAGCAGGGAAGCAAAAGGGTGTGGCCGTGTGGCGGAATGCCCGCGAAATGGTCGCAGGCGCGCCTCAGATCCCCACTATATATATAAATATATATATATATATATATATATATATATATATATATATATATATATATATATATATATATATATATATATGGGAAAGAAGTGTATACCTAAGGGCTCGTTTTTCCGTGTTTTAACACAATATAATGAGATCTAACAGACAGTAATGCCAAGGTATGTACAAGGGAAGTTATTAGAACCAATGGAATGTAAATAAGAAGAAAGAAAAGTGGATGAAAAAATAACCAGCCGTGAGAGCAGGAATCGAACCTACGACCTTCGAATAACGCGTTATTCGAAGGTCGTAGGACTCCTGTCGAAGGACTCCTGTGCGTGCTCGAGACCACAGCACAGGAGTCCTGGAGAAAAGTGGGTGTTTATATGACTGCTCTCGTAACGAAATTCTTGGCCCGTTTGCGAGTCGGTTAGCCGAACGCACACAAGTTGACGTGTATGGTCGGCATGGGCTTTAGCTTATTGAGCGTATTGAGTGGGTGGGCATGTTGAAGGAGGCATCATTGGTGTCCATAGGCAACATTGGATTTCAGCCAAATAAAATAAAGGCGAACAGCCAGCTGCCCCGTGTTACGACGTATATGTTGCACAAGACTAAGACATCTTGTACGTAAACCATGTACGGCTCCGTTGAGGTTCGGGCGCGGCACAAGAGTTCTTTATGGTGGCGTGCAACGGGCTTTCCGAAAAGGTTTTTCTTATTTTTTGAAGCACATTGGATTAAGGAGTAGCCAAAAAACAACAAGCGAACCTCTTTGGAAGGACGTGTAATAGGGAAGTTGATGACGGCGCATATTTTTGCTGGATCAGCTCGTTTACTTGCAGCGTCAACAATATGGCCAAGCACGGTGATCTCCAGGCGCCAAAAGCAGCATTTCGAAGAGTTGAGTTGAAGATCAGCAATGTGAAAGACTTGCAATATAGCCGACAAGTTTTGCAGGTGACTGGTGAATGTAGGGGAGAAAACTACGATATTGTCCAGGCAGCAGAGTGTTATGCCAGCGAGTCCTCGTCAAACGTCCGTGCCTCTGAAAAAGGCAATCTGGGTCAAGGCCAGCCCGCAGTCTGCCTGGCGCGAACGGCGTAAACACGCGCGGCGCGTCTCTGGCCCACGTGCATTGAGTCAGCTCCGCACGTGACAGCGAGCCGGCGTTCTCGTGTCTGGTGGTCTGACGCATGGCGCGGCGACCCCCCATTGGAGGAATCTGCCCTGACGACCAGCGGCGCTTCTGATTGGACATTTTGGTTGGACCCGGTGTAAATAAAAGAAGCCCTGCGGCGCGTCGCGATCGGCGGTCCTATGTGAGTGAGAGGAGTCCCCGTGTCGGAGAGCCGACATGTGTGTGAGTCAGCGGTCTTAGGCGAAGGGCTGACCTATGTGTTAGAGAGGAGAGCTCGGCTCTTCGAGTCTCTGTCGGCCCCAGTGCCGAAATTGTAACGCTTCTGTATATATGCTGTACATAAACCTTGTTTAACTCACCGTCGTCCCGTCCGCTCGTCTTATCAGCTCTGCGCAGAAGCTGTCGCGGGCTGAGAAACATACGCTACCAAACGGCTGGTGACCTTCCCGGCGGAGTTGGAAGCAGTGGCGCCATCGGGACCGTGTTGGCGGCCCGTCGTTCGCAACAGTGGTGGCATCGGTGGCAGCCACGGAGGCAGATTCGCAACAGTGGTTGGCAGCTGCGGGATCGGCCGGCGTCAGCGACATCGATGCGGTGAGTGCCTGATGTTTTCCCCTCAGTTCACCAGACTGCTCTAGCTCAGGTTGTAGTAGTTTAGAGAAGGGCTGTGTGAAGCATTAGAGTGAGCTTTGATCGTTTCAAGCAAAGTCGAAGTGCTTTGAAACCAAAGTTAATGCGGAGGGGGTAAACACGGGAGAGTGAAAAATTGCTTGCGCGTCTTGCTAGTTGACTTATAGTGGGTACGGCAAGTAAATTGTTAACAGGGGCAAACAGCAAGAGGCTAGTGTGAACGATGGAGAACCTTAAAGTGAAGGAACTCATCGAAATTTGTGAGGAACTCGGCATAACTTTGGGCCGTGCGAAACGAAAGCAAGCGATCCTTGAGATCATGAAGGATGAGGGAGTGTCGGCTGAGGAAGTCGATGAGGCCTGGGTGGATATTAAAGCACGCCGTGAGGAGGCTGAAAGGCGAGAAGTAGAAGCTCGCGAAGAAGCTGAAAGGCGCGAAGCTCGCGAAGAAGCTGAAAGGCGCGAAGCTCGCGAACGTGAAGAAGCTGAAAGGCGCGAAGCTCGCGAAGAAGCTGAAAGGCGCGAAGCTCGCGAACGTGAAGAAGCTGAAAGGCGCGAAGCTCGCGAAGAAGCTGAAAGGCGCGAACGTCGCGAGGAGGCCGAGAGACAGGAGCGCCTTGAGATGAAACGACTAGAATTGGCAATCCTAAAGTGTTCGCAGGCGCCTAGCGTAGCTTCTCCGACGATTCAGGTCAGCAGTTTTAGAATTCGTGACCAACTGCCACCGTTCGTAGTAGGCGAGGACATGGCGAAGTATCTCGTCAAGTTTGAACACGTCTGTGAGCGAAATGCTTTGGAGCAGTCTCTTTGGGCGCGGAACCTGCTAGCTCTTCTTCCCGGCGAAGTGTCCGACGCGATAACTTGCTTGTCGAGGGAAGCGTTTGAGAGCTATGACGAGGTTAAGGAAGTGCTCTTGAGACGTTATAAGTTGTCACCCGAGGCTTTCAGGCAAAGGTTCCGGTATGCTAAAAAGGGGAATGAGTCACACGTTGACTTCGCGTTTCGTCTTAAAGCCGATTTGATTGAATGGCTCAAGGGCGAAGGTGTTTATGACGACCGCGATAAAGTGGTGGAATGCGTTGCATTGGAGCAATTCTACCGCTGCATCGAGGAGGATGTCAGACTTTGGCTGCAGGACAGACTTGGGGAAGTACAGTTAAATAAGGCAGCTGAGTTAGCTGAGGAGTATTATGCTCGCCGAAAGTTGCATAGCAGGGCAGTGCGCGTTGAAAAGGATGAAAGGAAAGAGGGCTTTTCAAGGAAACCTGATCAACGGAAATCCGCTCCGCACCGTAATTTCAAGAAGGAACCGTCTCTTACGAAGGACAGTGTAGGGGAAGGGCAAACAGAAGCGGAGAAATCGAGTGAGGTTTCCACCACACAGGAATTTGAATCGGAAAACAAACGGAAGCCGCTAATCTGCTACAACTGTAAAAAGGAAGGGCACATCGCGAGAAACTGTCAGGAAAAATTTGCCTTCGCAACAATCCGAGAATCAGAAAAAAACATGCGGTTGTTGGAGCCGTATCTCCAAGAAATTAAAGTAAATAAGAAAACGTGCCGAGCGCTTAGAGACTCAGCGGCAACCATGGATGTTGTCCATCCTTCATTGGTGTCTCCGGATGATTTCACAGGAGAATGCGCGTGGATCAGGCAAGTCGCCGAGGAGCAGAGTGTTCGCTTACCAATCGCCACGGTTGTCATTGAAGGCCCGTTCGGTAAGCTTTGCACCGAAGCGGCTGTGTCTGCCGCGCTAAATGATCGTTTTTCTTATCTTTTCTCCAACAACTCGGAGCAGCTTCTCAAAGAGCAGGGCAAATCATTCTTCCCCAACTTAGCGTGCATGGCTCTCACGCGATCGCAAGCGCGAAAGCTTTCGCGGAAGCTGGACCTGGTTCCATGCGGTGAACTCTCAAGTGACCTTGTCGGCGGGTCGACGGAACCCCAGAAAGGAAAGTTTCCGCATGAGTCATGTGAGCAGTCACGCGAGCGGCCGGTCGCCGACACGGCCGGCGCGGTATGCGCTGGGGGAGACGACGTGGCGCCATTGAGTCAGAGCGAGAGGGTTGCAACGCTCTCGCCTGTAGCGGAAAGTTGGAGCGAGCTGCCGAGAGTTGCTCGAGAGACGCTCATTCGAGAGCAGCGTGAGGATCTCTCGATTGAAGCGCTAGTGGAAAGCCAAATTGAAGCGCTAGTGGAAAGCCAGAAAAACGCGGCAAAAGGGCTGTCGAAGGAGCACTACGAGAAATCGGGGAAGAAGCGCGCTTTTGAAGTTGATAATCAGGTAATGCGGCTGCAGCCATCCAAAAGGAACAAGCTTGAGGTTGATTGGGAAGGGCCCGCCAACGTATTATCGAAGCCTTGCGATTCAAATTATGAAGTGAAATTAGGAAGGCGGCCGGACAAAATTTACAACTTGATGAAACCATACGTTCACCATCAAGCGGTCGTAAATCTGCTGTTGAATGCTTCAGTGGAAGAGGAAGCAGAAAATTTGAGTTCTAGTGAGGTAACCGAAGGGGGATCGAAAGTAATCCGGGAGCAGATAAACCTAGAGCCTAGCTTAAGTGAAGGAGGACCTGAGAACGAGGACCTCAGAAAGATTGGTTCCGAGTTTGAAGACGTGTTTTCGGACCACCCTGGAAACATGAGGGTGATCGAACACGATATCGAGCTAAGCGGTGAGGAGTCAATCCGTAGCAAGCCGTATCGTTGTTCCCCTGTGCAACGTCGAAAGTGTGAGCCGCTCTTGGTGCCGCATAGGTATCGTCGCCTAAAAGTGGCCGGTTACTGAAGTGGAGCATGTTGCTCCACAGCGCAACTTTGACGTTCGCTAAAGAAAAAAAAAAGGAAAGGTAAACGCTAATGCAGGTGCATTGAGCAGTGCGTTCCAGCTAGTACCTTCTCAACATTTCGGTTTCTCGCTGGCGATTCGGGGCAAAATTTTGACTTCATCACGACCTGGGCTGAGCGCTCTCGTTCAGAGTGATCTCAAGGGGCCAACTTTGTGGTATTCTAATTCGTTACGTTGTTGTACGTGGAAAAAAATTTGAGTTGTCATTTTAAGAGTCTTGTGTCCCACATGTGCCTCTTGATGTAGAGGGAACAAAATTCCGATAGACACGTAGATAGGTATATGTTGTACTATACTTTGTCTGGTGTTCTGTCGGGTGACCGAGGGCACTTGCTTGTGTCGTGTGTTGTTTGTTGCCGAACCGTTCTTAGCAAGTTGCAGAACCATCGACAAGTGCTGAAGCCGAAGATGGTCAGAAGAGACGAGTGAAGCTGGTCGACAAGTTGTGGCGACAAGCCAGTGGAGCTGGGATCCGTCGTCAAGAATGGGCTGTATTCCCGGAACAGTCTGGAGCTGTATTCTCCCCATGGCCCTGGAGGCGAACCTGGAGGGACCTGGCGAACGAGCGCACCTGACATCCGAGCCCCGTGGAAGCAGGTCGTCTTTCCGGTGCATTGTCTGGCGGCGGGGGTGCTGTTATGCCAGCGAGTCCTCGTCAAACGTCCGTGCCTCTGAAAAAGGCAATCTGGGTCAAGGCCAGCCCGCAGTCTGCCTGGCGCGAACGGCGTAAACACGTGCGGCGCGTCTCTGGCCCACGTGCATTGAGTCAGCTCCGCACGTGACAGCGAGCCGGCGTTCTCGTGTCTGGTGGTCTGACGCATGGCGCGGCGACCCCCCATTGGAGGAATCTGCCCTGACGACCAGCGGCGCTTCTGATTGGACATTTTGGTTGGACCCGGTGTAAATAAAAGAAGCCCTGCGGCGCGTCGCGATCGGCGGTCCTATGTGAGTGAGAGGAGTCCCCGTGTCGGAGAGCCGACATGTGTGTGAGTCAGCGGTCTTAGGCGAAGGGCTGACCTATGTGTTAGAGAGGAGAGCTCGGCTCTTCGAGTCTCTGTCGGCCCCAGTGCCGAAATTGTAACGCTTCTGTATATATGCTGTACATAAACCTTGTTTAACTCACCGTCGTCCCGTCCGCTCGTCTTATCAGCTCTGCGCAGAAGCAGTCGCGAGCTGATAAACATACGCTACGCAACAAGAGGCATGTGGACCACTTGAAACCCCTCAGTAGAGAGTCCATCACACGCTCAAAATGTTGCTGGCGCATTACACAACCCAAAGGGCATGACTTAACTCCCAATCATTTTCCTCGACAGCTATTTGCCAATAGCCCAAACGAAGGTCGATGGAAGAAAAGTATCGTGCACCAGAGTGGAATCAATGGCATCGTCTATTTGCAGATATGAGTAGAAGTATTTTTTATTTTGTTGATGTGCCGGTGAAATTCCGGTAGTCGACGCAGAACTGCCAGGTGTTGTCTTTGTTTTTTACAAATACCACGGGCGATGCTCAAGGGCTCGAAAATGGCTTCATGATCTCCTTAGCGAGTATTTCGTCAACTTCCGTTTGAATGACGGTGCCCTCGGTCGCCGAGACATGCTAAGGGTGTCGATGAATGGGTGCTGCGTCCACGTTGTCAATTCGATGCCTCACTAGATATGTTTGTCCAAGTTTGGGTGGAGCGAAATCAAAAGTCGCGGTATGACTCCAAGGAAAGGCGTAGGTCCTGGCTTTTAGAAGGGTCAAGGTCCGGGGCAATCATGTTTTCGAATGTGTCATCAGGTGTCGGGCCAGCAGCAGGGCTGCCTGGAGGCGACTGTGGGGCATCAAAGGCCAGAACAACAGGGTTCTTTGCGTCTAAAGGTGATATTGTGCCCAGCGTGATACTTTCAGGAAGCAGTTGTGCGTAGCGTCCAAAGTTCAGGACAGTCTGCAAAAGTTGTTCGCAGAAACAGTCACAAGAGAGTGAGGCAAAACTAATCTTCGCGTCAGTAGAACGTCCAAGGAGCAACGTCCATAACAGCAAAGAGAACTGAGGTGTTGTGGTCATCGAAGCTCACATGCGCAAAGCACATTCAAAGGACGGTAGGTGTACGGCTATTGGCTATGCGAACAACAGGTGATGAGGCGGGTGTAACGACTTTACGAAGACGACGAGAAAGGTGAGCACTCATGAATGATGATTGGGCCCTTGTGTGGATGAGCGCTGAAACAGGCATGCCCTGCTACATCTACATCCATAAGCTTTTGTCGAGATGCCAGAGTTGACAGAAGATTTCCGAGTCGATCAGTCAAGGCAGCATCACCTTCCGGGAGCTGCAGTGGTCTGTTTTCCCGAGGAGGGACGGCGACGGGAAGCGACGGGACATAAGCAACCGAAAAAGTCGGTGGGTCCGGGGAGAGGGCGACGGGTCATAATCTGGGGTCGATGTTCGGGCAGTAGTGTTCAGTGGATTGCCGTGCAAAGGGGAGGATGAAGTGTCGTTTAGACGGTATGGTGCACGAGGAGACGATGGCCGACGATAGCGACAATAGAGAGAAATGTGACCGGCGCCATTGCAGTTGAAGCATATCAACCTGTCATCTCGCGTGCGCCACTGGTTCGAATCATGGTACCTGGAATAAGTCAGTTGGGGCTGGTAGTATGGAGCAGGGCTGACGTAGAACGACTTTGGGCACATACAGGCTGGATGCCTGCATTCGCCAGTTCTTCGCGCACGGCGGCCTGAATTAATGACACTGTCAGGCGGGCCTCCTCATGAGAATTAGCCTGGGGAGCAGATGGAGTTGCTGCCTTGATCTTACGCCGCACGAGACGCAGGAAGGTTTTGGTACTGGGTGGCGGCTGGATCTAGACGTCTTTGCACGACAACGTGGAAGCAGTGTTAGGGAGCTGAACAAATTGCTGCGTAACATGTCGGCTTTTTGCTTCTTTGAACCTTCAGCTCTCCCTGATAACGTCGTAAATGGTGGAGCAGTCTTTGTACACGAGCAAGTGAAGGGCGTCCTGAGCGATGCCTTCATTAATGTGGGTGACTTTGTTGGCTTCGGCCATTTGGCTATCAACTTGCCGGCGCAAGGCTAAGACATCTTGTATGTAAACCATGTGCAGCTCCTTTGAGGTTTGGGCATGGCACGAGAGTTCTTTCTCTTGGCGTGCAATGGGCTTTCCAAAAAGGTGTTTCATTTTTTTGTTTACATACGTCTTTTTTTGTTACGTACGTTTACATTCTCCTCGTGTGTGTCGAACCACACACTGGTCCTACCCCTGAGGTAGTACCTGACGTTTCCAAGCATCAAAGTCGAATCCCAGCGATTGGTCTTGCTGCTGCACTCTTAGTTGGCCAGCCACTTCTCCATGTGACCGTTATCAGTCCCGCAGAAGGGGCCTGGGTCTCAGAGGTGGGTCACGACAACGTGACTGGGTGCATTCGGCATAGCGGAGGCTGGATCAGCAGAATTGTCTGCCGGCATGATGGACTGTCCAATAATACGCCCGCTGCGAAGTTCAGTTGTGTGCTCCTGATGTGCCCAGCACCTCCACTAAAGATGTTACGGAGAGATGACAGAAAACGAGTGTATTTACAATAATCACAGTAACAGTACTGCGGGTAAAAACAACCACGATGGCCAGGACAGGCACCACCTGGTCTTCTCACTTCTCCGTTTTCTAGGTAAGCGGCACATAACAATACTGTCAGTGTCGTGGTTTTGGGACATTAACCCCCCCACCCCTCAAAAAGACGCAATTGAAGACCTCATAACTCCTGACGGTAAGGCGTAACAAATGTCACTCATGGTGGAATAGCACAATGTTACTGCACAACATTGATGAGTATCTGATTGTGACTTGTAAGGGCCACACCTGGTGGATTCAAGGGACTAGTGGGATTAGTGGGCACCATTCTCTAACATCAGCTTTGACAAGGTTGTATGCATAATACTGAGGTAGAAGTGCAAAGCCAAATGCGTCTGCCTGTGGCTAAGGTGACCAATTGTAAGGTTATGATATTACAGCTAATGTGAGGAGTCGTTTTCGCTTTGGTTCCATGAAAGATGAAGCATCAAGTGCAGCGACGGCTATGAGCTGCTCCTTCGCTTACATTTAGGTGCACTCTAAAGATTCCCACATAGTCTAATTTCATCCGAAGTCGCCCATTGTGGGCCCCGTCGCGGTGGTCTAGTGGCTAAAATGCTTGGCTACTGACCCGCAGGTCGTGGGATTGAATCCCGGCTGCGGTGACTACAATTCCGATGGAGGCGGAAACGGTGTAGGCCAGTGTGCCCAGAACTGGGAGCCCGTTAAAGATCACCAGGTGGTCGAAATTTCCGGAGCCCTCCACTACGGCGTCTCTCATAATCATACGGTGGTTTTGGGACGTTAAACCCCACATATCATCAGTCGCCCACTGCGGTGTTCTTCACAATCATATAATCGTTTCGCCACATAAAACCCTTGAAATTACGTTTGAAACTAAGTTGGCTCTGTGCCTAGAACTGTCGTGCGCCTAGTTGGTAGGAGGCAGCTGCCATTCAGTGCAGCCTTGCACCAGGCACATTTTTCTCTTTGTGGTGGCTCAAAGAATGGGGCCTCTTTGCTCTCTTGGCAGCTGGCTCAACTGCTGGGCGCCTTGTAGAGACCCCCTTGTAAGCCCTGGCCTACGCCTAGCAGTGCTGGTCGGTTGCACCATTATGTGACGGGCACGGCGGCGTATTGCTGCAGCGGTAGCCTTGAGTGCCAGCATCAGTCCTGTCCCATCGCTGCTGTTCTGAACACGAGCAAGCTCCTCTCCAAGGCCCTTCACGATATCAAGGTAAGCTGGATTGTGTGCATTCATAGAATGCACACGCCGCAACTGGACCTCCACGAACTCATATGCATGTTCTTGGGCCTGCACCAAAAGTGGTGAAAGAAATATTCTTCACGTGTACAGAACACCAACAAGAACTGCACATTTATTTTGCTCCTGTCTAACTGCAGACAACTGCTCGAGAATAAAGTTCAAGCTGAGGAGTCAGTATAAGTTAAGTTTTTCCTGTCACCTGTTTTGACTATTCTGCTAGTAGAAGTGATGCTAATACCAATAAATTGGTGACCTGTAGTCCCAAACATGGAACAATACGACACCGGTAGTGTTGAAATCTTGAAATCGCCCTCAGAATGATGACATCCACCAATATGAAATTGTAAATTCGTTAATGCGGTGGAGCACAATAATAAGCTTACAGGAATAAAAAAAGCATGATGAGGTGAACTTATGCAAGGCTGCCTTTAAACCTAATGAGGCGAGTTTATTAAACATAACCTTGCCTTTTCTCATACTGAAAGTTTTTTTTTTTCCTAATCAAAGAGGGCCTTGTAGTGTTACGAAAGGTTTGTGAATACGGGTCTAGTCTGGCAAGAGGCTACCAGAATCTTTAGAGGGGCACACCACATTTTGCTCTTTAATTATGCATGAGAACATGTGCTGTATAATTACAAGTACCTCTATAATTGCCTATGTCTTAGAAAAAAATTTTAGGGGCAATTATGTAGCATCCTTCAGAAGTCCAGCGGTTAACTGGAACAATTTTAATAAGAAGACCTTGCTGCACATGAAAAAATAAATATTTATGGTGGCTTTACAGTAGCGTTGCATAGTCTGAATGAGGAGCAGAACTGAGTGGTCTTTTTTGTTTGTCGTTATTTCTTTCTACCTTTTTTTTCTTTCTATTACTTTCTTTCCTCTTTCTCTGTGCTTCTTTCTCTTTGTTTTTTTTTTTCGTTTCTCTCTTTCTCCTGTCTTGCTGTCAGTTCTTCGTGTCTCTTTTGGTCTGTTGCTCTCTATCTTTTTACGTCTTTATTTCCTTTAGTTCTTTATATTTTCCTGTTTCATTTTATGGCTGGCTGCCTTTCTCTTCCCCTGTCTCGTGTTTCACAAGCTCCACTTCACCAAGCAGAGTTCTCATTTTAATGGTCACACCTGCTGTATTTGGTGGTGGGGCTTGCCCAAATCCTGTAGTGCATACCCACCTGCGGTTTTCTGCAAACACAAAGATTTTACAGCTGGCTTAAAAGCCAGCTCTGGAGATTTTTCAACCATATCAAGGTAATGGTGTTTGTACATTTCTGAGACAATAGTTGAAATTCTCAAAAAATTGGAAAAAGCTTTTAATAAGCAAAAAGGCTCAATACTGAAACCCAACCAAGCACACTGTCTATGCATGACACACTATTTGGTAAGAACCAGAAGTCGCATATTGATCCCGCTGGCGCTGAGTATGAAAACTGTGAAAGCCAGGCCAGCAAAGTGCCGTCCAAACACCACAGAGGAAGGAAGGAAGCTTTTTCGTACCAAACACTGCCGCTGGATTTGCCCAGCCGTCGTACTTCACGTTCGTTCTGACTTTGGGTGGCTTGAAGCTGCTTTGTCATGAAACAACAATCTGCAAATGTTTGGCAGTTACACTTCGCCACCTTAATCTTTTAGGCTTACCATTTCACATCGGGTCACGAAATGAAAACTGTTTGTTCTTTCCTTCGAAACAATACTGTAACACAGGAATAAACAAAGACACAAGTTTGTACGCCACCTGCAAGCAAATACGTCTTCTGCAAGCAGGAAGAGTAGGCAAATACGTGTTCTACTCATGATTCTCATGGTCGCGGAACGATCGTACTGCTAGAGTCTCCTCTAGTTCATTTTAGGAAACTCTGAATTCAGTTGACATGCCAAATGTGATGTTACACGGACAGTGTTGCCAATAATTATGGCAAGTCGGTTGATCATTTTGAGGCAAGCCTAAAAATTTATTTGCAAACAATCAGTGCATCTCTATATCCTGTCATTTCGCATAAATGACAAAAATCTCCGAAGGAACGTACCCACCGAATTCTATTGAGATCTATGGATGTCAAAAAATCACCGGAGTTGATCTTTATATAGCTGAGCTGTTAAAACATCCTCCATTTTCATTTTGTTGCATCCTCTGTGCTTATTTATGAATCTCCCAACAAACAAGGTGGCCTTCAGATTACTGCCCAAACATGATGCGACGGCTTCTATGATCAGCTCAGTACAGTATGTTATGGTCACTTTCAGTGATGTGATCAACAAAGCAGTTTCAGTGTAGCTTCTGGAGCAGCTAAAATCTCACTTTGGAGCAACATAACAACCTTTTGATGTTAGGGGCGAAGCTCCTTGAAGCGTGGGTCTGTCCATCCTCCATCGTTGTCGCACGTAGCCACCGGGATGCGTAGTGGGAGGTGGCGGTACTTGGAGTGTTCACTAGATGGACGCACAGACGGACAGACAGACTAGCAGATGGATGGATGGACGCTCGGAGTGGGTATGTGCCACAGGGGATGGGAGATGGTGGTACTTGGAGTGTTCACTAGATGGATGCAGGCACGGACGTACAGACAGACTGAAGACTGTTGACTGAAAGCAACAAAGAACTATTCAATACTCACAATAACCTTTAGCTTCACCAATTATGACATATTTTGGACTCCACAACTTGGTGAATATTTTTTTGCCTGACTCTACAATGTGTTAAATAAGTTGTAGTTGGTATTGTTTGCGACGGTCCCCTCTTCCCCTCCCGAGTCAGAAAAAAAAGAGGCATCTAGAATTTGTGGCAGAATTGCATAGAGATGGGCAGGCAGTATATGAACATGACATTAACATCAAGTTGGGTATTTATACCAAGAGCCTGCTACAACACATGGCAAGTTCAGCTACCACCATTTTCAGCATCGCTGGTTATAGGCCAATACTTATAGCTTTTGCAGAGCCTGCTAGGTGAAATGACACATCATGTTGCAATCTATAAGCACCAAGCAAAGTTTTATGGTGGGGCACATGCTTCGGTGCTGAAGTTGCCATTTACAAGATACTGCAGTGTGTGCATGTCATTGCAGTAGTGCAAGACTGGTTGCAGCAGGCAAAGTTTCAGAACAGATGGGGGTTATACATGAATATTGTGAGCTCAACCAAGAGCTAGGTGGCTTTTGTCAATTGCCTCTTCATTATCATTAGCTCAAGCAAACAATCTTTGTTGAGTATTCAGTTATTGAGTTAAGATGGCTTGTTGGGCAAGTTGGTATATAGTCTTGGTGGAAACCCCAGCAGCATCAACAGAAAGCAGAAGCAACCAAGGTAAAAAAGACAGGGACAGGAAGGATGCTAGGCTGCCAAGTGACGTGTCTACTACACTGTTGGTATTCCCGCCTAGATGTTATTGGCTTGGAGAGATTTTAGGACTATGCAGCTCTTACCTGTGTTGTTCAATGAAGACTAAAATTTACAGCAGTAACTTAAAGACCCTGCTACATTTTTCAAGTAGTCATCTAATGGCTATTTAAAGGAGTTCATTGCCGGACGAATCGACTGCTGCAACAATTTTTCAGTGTCAATTTTCAGTATGCCCAGAGTTAATGGGGTTGGTCGCGTTTTTAAGTGTTTTCTGTACTAGCGAGCGGGCTGAAAGCTACACAAGCATGCATTAAAAAAAAAGGCAAGATCAGGCACACCTGTTCGGCAGCGCGCGTCGCTTTTTTTTTTCTGGGAATGCTAAGCTACTTGCAGCGCGAGTGAGCGAACATCGCCGCATATTGTGACGGCCGCGGTAACATTGCCCATCATGGGGTGTCGAATCAGCCAGTGGCCGTCCACTTTGAGTTTATGGCACGGTTAGGTTGATGGCCTCATTGGGGGAGAGAAGAGCGAACGATTTAAAGGTGTTTAAGAATTGTAAATTCTGTTTCACCTGCTGCGCTATGTTTGGCTCATATGCCCTGAGGAGCCTAGACTACCGATTGGCAGCACAATTGAATATGATGCGCAAGTAGGCGCGTAGAAGACATGGGACAGAGCGCGTTTTTTTTTTGCCATGGTGAAAAATGGTCGCGCACTCGTGTTTCGATCACCTAGCACTTTTTTTTTCGCCGAAAGACCGCGAAAACGACATCTTGGTGCACGGTCAGCGTTAATTGTGCCTCTTCAGCCGAAATGTATCAGTATGTAGCAGTTTTCACATCTCGGCGCAATTGCCGCAGCAACCTCATCACCCCAATGGAGCTGCCGCCATGACATCAATAAAATCGCCTTGTATCGCGGCGCGGAATTTCGAAACTATGATTTCAGCTGTAAGCCCTGTTTAAATGATCGCTCAAACGGATTTAGTGCAGTAAATGGCATCGACAAGACAACCCACCTTTCCCCAACACTCTGGACGCGCCAGACAATTCAGGAAGTGTTGGTCCGTACGCTGTACGCTTCCGTCCATACATTGACGGAGTCTTCGTCGGCCAAGTTCACTCGGAACACGGACTTGTGTTCAGTAGACTGCTGGTCATCTCTTACGACCTCAAGTGGCTGACGCATCTCCTCCATTGTGCCTCGACATTGTGCAACAACGCGATCGGCACTCGTAGAAACTTAACGGTCACAACCACAGTGGTAGGACGAACTTCGTGGAGCAATCGCCTTCATGGACTGGGTCAGTGGTCTCACGTCACCGCCGATCCAGCATGTATACTGTGGCCAGTGATGTTTCGTTCTACGTCGAAGAATTTCCATTCATAGACATGAAAATTCCCTATTTCGGGGATATTTCCCTGTTAACGTTGACGAAAGTTCCAGCATATTTTCCTGCACAACAGTACTAATTTCCGCCCTCATCTACGCAAACACTATAATTACACGTGTATGACGTACTGGCCACTTTTAAAATCATGACTAGCCCATCCGCTGCCGCACAACAAAGTGACGGCATATTCATTCATATAGTGATAGTACACTGCACATTGCGGGCTTCAAGTCTAACACCAACAATGAACTAGAAATCGCTTCGCCTATATCAAATCTCAAGGGTTCTGCTAGCGTGGTGCATGCACCAGAACCGATTACAGCAGATGAAGGCGCACTGTGACCGCTAATTATCTGTCGTCATATGAGAATTTAACCATTCCTGAAATTCACTGCAATATCGCGAAGATTCCTTTTGGCTCAAAATGACAGGCGAAAATTCCCCGATAAAGCAAAAATTTCCTGCACGGAACATCGCTGAGTGGCTGCGCCTGTGAGACATACTTCACCGTGTGTAACCGCTTTGAAAGGTGGTTTCACTGCCGCATATGTGCTCTGTGTGGTGAAACCAACCACTTTGGGGATATTCGCAATGCCGTGAAGCGACCTTTCAAGACTGAGTTAGGTTATGGTGCCTGCAACCCTGTTAATTTTAAACAGCGAAGTTCATTGGACATTTGTATTTATAGTGGGATCATATGATATCATCCATCTATATTAAAACACTTGTGGGCTCTTATTGCAATAAGAACAAAAATTTATTGAGAAATCTGAGTTCATGTGTGTTACCACAAAAAAAAATTCAAGCAATGCTTTATACCGCACGGCGCGAGCAATGAGGTGGCACCTCGCTTCCAATTTTCTTTGTCTATTTGAATAGAACCATCATATGCATCATTTATAAATTTGTTGCACTGTTCTTGGGTCATCTCTATTCTCAAAATGTATATTCTGAATTTTCTTTGTTTTGGAAATTTTGGGTATACAGTGTTTTTATTTCGTAACTTGATAAGACAGATGTTTGAGCTAGTTGGTTATAGGAAATCAACATATTTGTACAGCGCAAGACTGCGACTAGTTGCGACGTAACTACAGAAGAAGAGACAAGGACAGAAAGAGCACTGACTTCAACTGAAATTTTATTAACGAAAATGCTGGAAATATATACTCATGACTGAACACCACCGCGCAATGTATTGCATCACAGCAAGACAATCATCATCTCATTATATGGTTACAACGCCACAGCTCAGCACAAGTTCACAATCAATTGTGTCAAAGCCAGAAACTCGCTTTATTTAGTCAGAGCAAGCGAAGGCAGGCTGATACATCGATCACCCAGCATTTGCATTTAATTGGCCTCCATAATCTCTCATGTTTGTTGCTGACGGTGTTTGGCTACAACAGTGCACTTTTCGAAGTGTTGGAGGGGCCCTATTAGGTTTAAAAGCTTGTTATATGGGCCAAGTAGGAAACCTTTAAACACAAATGTTTCACTGTGTACAACTTACAATGTAGTCATATTTAAATCATACATTTAATAGAAACTTGCTTCCACTTTGGTTCAACCCAAGAAAGCGTAGGTCAGAAAAACTTGTGGAGCTTGCTCAGACTCGGACTCAATAAACATTTTTGGGAGCCGTACTCACTATCACGAAAATTTGTTCAACCGGACTCGCTCGGACTTGCTGTCTTTTTCGACCACAATGCCAGTGCTTTTTAACACCGAAATTTCCTGTAATCGATGCTCTTCTTGGCACCTTTTCATATGGTGACTTCGAATACGAGTTACGAGTGCTCGTAAACCAGTAAGGTCATGTTTATTGAAAGAGATGACAGCGCAATATATATTTGTCACCAACTTCCTTTAGTTGTCAATGGTAAGGGAAAGGTCAAGGCCTTCCCCCATGTAATTCATGCCACTGATCAAAAAATATTCAAATGGTATATAAAAGACACGGCTTTGAAATATGTGAGCATTAACGCGAGTATTAACGCTGATCTAGGTAAAGCAGATAGTAATGCTGAAGACGAGTAGATATTACCATAGCTTGGCAAACAAAAATCGAACTCAGATTCCCTCAGGAAATGTATCTTGCACTTTAGACGCGCTCGGACTCAGAATTGTCAAAATTTTCCAGAGACGGACTCATTTGGACGCATGCTCACAAAAATGTTAAACTGGACTCTCTCATTCTGAGACTAGCGCCTCGATCTAAGTTAGAGTGAGTAGACTCTGAAGTGAGTTCGCTGATATCTACAAGAAAGAGACATTCCTGGTATAAGCGCAGAAAAGGACACTGTTAAGAGGCAAGAAAATCACACAAGTGCATGTGATATTCGTACAAGCCTAGTTCTTATTCGTAAAATTCTTAAGGTTATTGGATTATAATAAAAATGATTGATTTTAAATGATTCAACCAAATTACTACTTTTTCAACCTCACATAACTATTTGCCTATCACTAAACCTTGCAGTTCTTGCTTCTTCTGGCTGTTTTGAACAGGTGCGTGGAAGAAGTTGTGGCCGAAAATCACATGCATGTTTTCTGACAGGGCGAACTGTTGGAGGCCTATATTTTTCAATCAAATGTTGAATGGTAGAACTGAAGATTACCAAGCATATACAAGCTATCTTGTCAGGTTTCATGCATATTCGCTGTGAGGAGGGCTCAACATTTGTAATCAATTTCCAGCATTTCTAGTGCAATGAAGCTGTAATGTTCTGGTACAATTTTTTTAAAGGGACTTTCTACTGCACAGAACTTTTTGCTCATTGTGGTGAAAATGAGAAGATTGATAATCTCATCAGCACCAATGAGCATGTTTTTGTACCATATAAAGGGAACAATTTTGATGTTGAAAATCTACAAAGCAACTACTGGCACCACCCAGCAGCGATGTGGTTCTAATTATCCACACAGAAATGCTCGCAAGTAGGCTGATTTTGCTTAAAAACAAACATGTTTAAATTGAAATTGCGTTTCATTCACTTGAGGCAATTTTTGACTGCACAAGAGAGTATTTTTGCTTGTTTTATCACGCGTTCAAAGAGGTACCGTGGCACTGCCGGCAAGACGGTCGCGTGCTTGCCTACGGTGGAGAAAAGTGAGTGCTGCGTCTGGCGCCGTTCTCAACAAAAAAAAATGTCTTCGGCAAGTATTAGCACAACTGACTTCAGTAAATTTTCAAACCTTGCCCGTGGGTCCAATGTCATCTAGTACTGTTGCACGAGCCTTTGTGTCTAAAGTATACAACAGTACTTACCAAAGTTCTACATTGGAGAACATTTTGCCATCACATTTCGCTTAATCGTGTTGCCCAAGCTGGCTCTCATCCCATATGCAACACAGAACACCTAAACACAACTGCAAGACAGCAGGGACCTTCTGCTGTTTTGTGAAGGACATTTCATGTTTGTTTTAGTTACATGCACACTTGGCAGGAGTAAAACCACTCCAGTTCGTTTCACAATGCTGGCGTACCCGTGTTTCTGGAACAAACTTTTCCTCTCAACTGTGGTGGTTTTTGAGGCTAACTAAACAAAGCTGGAGAAACTTCGGTAATACATTATCTGACAATTTCCATGCTTTATACAACCAGTACAGTGTATGTAGTATTATTGGTGAAGGCCTTGCATAAACTGCACATGGTTTCAGTTTTAGATTTTCACACCATTGTGATCACGTCCACCAGCGATCGTTCTGGGCGTTCATCACTCCGATGGAAGAAGACTGAACGCAGAATAAAAAATTTTTTTCTCAGGATTTCTACACACTTGCCAGAGAAGCCGTTGGAATGTTGGACACTTTAGACGTATGCTTTTTATTGCGGTACAAAAACAGCAAAGCAGTGGAGGATTATCATAGTCACTTGAAAGTGAAAGACTTACTTGGGGTGCTGCCTTGCATTCTGGCCTTCAGAGCTTGCATATGAATGACTGAATTACTTATGAGCCCAGACTCGGAGAGTACACTGCACTTGTTTGCGCTTGTTTCATCACGAACCTTTACCAACACGCCCAACTAGCAGTCATCCTACATACTTATGAGCACTAAATAAAGCTAGAATTGATTTATCGTCATTGTACCCTACCCACCAGAAGCTTCAGATGGTCTCGTATAGCCTCTCGATGCCCATGGGGTGTGTGAAAAATGATGCAAACAGACAGTTTTTATTTCACTTGTGTATTTATTTGCTTATATGTAAATAATAAAATCAGCAATGTTCATTTTAATGAGTTTGGTACAGTAAGGACATAATAGTAACACTGTTAATACAAAATAATTGAACTCTCTCTTTTTTTTCTTGCAAATGGTGCTTTCATTCCTTATTGAGCCACCTTTGCTGCTTCTCAGCGCACAAGCTCCGCCATCCATTGCCACGCACCCCCACAAGGCAGTCCTACATGCCCATGAAGCATAGAAAAATGTGAGCCATGATAACTCAATACTGTGTGCCCACAGTTGACATGCATCTCCATGTGCAGTACCCTATAGGTGTGCTGCTTGCCGAAAATATATCTGGTATGCTTCATGATCAAAATCCGTCATCCACAATGCACTTTTCATAGTGTTGTATGCATTATGTCTTGGGGTCCTCTTTATTGTGCTGCTTGTGTGCTTCTCTGTGTGTTCAGTTTCCTGCCTTCTTTTTTACGTGTACTATAGTTCTTATACATCTAGGATTGCTGACTGTTTCCATTTCCTCATATTTCCTTGCAAAGTTTTGAGAAACTAGAATAAAAATTGACTTGAAAGCAGGTCGCAGAACTCGGTACCTAAAAACACTTTGGTATCTTTCTTACTTGCAGGCTGGCCACCAAAAACAGTGTGAACCTTGGTGCTAAGGGCTTGAATGCCACTGGGTTGTAGTGCCGCCAACAGCGAGGGGATTGCGTCGTGATGGGAAAAGAGGATGAGCGTGATCACGTGCGATGCAGCAGCAATACTAGCGCGAGGGGGCCAGAAAATAAAGAAAACATTCATTGTGTGAAAACCTCTCGTGTCTTTTTCTCACATGTGCTACCCAAGGTATACTAACGTTCTCCTCGTTGTGGACATGTACTGCGATAAAAAGAGCAGCTGCCTTTGTGTAGTATTTCTGAATGCTTTGTTGTTGTTACTAATACAAAGCTGTCACATAATTTAACCTTTTACTTCACTAAAATTATAAATGAACTGTAACAATTACAAGAGCAAGCCTGAAAATGTTGATACTTCATGTTACTTTGCCTGAAAAATGTTAGTTTTTGAAGTATGAAGTTGGTTTTGTTTAATCCCAAACAAGCGAACTCCACTTCTTAAAGGAGTGCCAACCCCTGAAATCCGACTAAGTTGGCATAAAAAGGACTAAAGCATCGCCTTTCAGTGCTTGCAAGGAATGCTGCGTGAATGTCAACCGTTTGACATGCTATGTACACAATTGTGTACAACATTTGATTTTTCTATTTGTATTTGTAGGGGCTAAGAAACATCAAAATGTATTGACTTTCTAATCTCTTCATTTAACTTCGTTTTGCAGCATACAGTTCCATATTATTTTTATTTTATTTACTCTCAAAATCCTTACGGCCTTAATAGAGCGCACTGGCTACAAAGTAGACAAGGAAAATGCAGCATGAAAAGTTATTAAACAAAGAATAAACTCATCATTATACAATGTTAGCTGTGTAAGGACAACAAACACAATACATATTTCAGCCTGTAAATACAGAGTATTAGTTAGTCTATTTTGGATAATTACAGAATACTGAGTAAAGCTTATTGAAAAACAATTACTATTGTGACATGTTTTCAGGTAGTTGGTTTCAATGTACCAATGTACAAGATGAAAACACTGGGAGTTGCATAATGTCATGCCAACCTTATGACGAGGTTACTGCAATGGGATATGTACTGAGGATGCAGGATTAGTTGGTCATGCAGGGTGGTATGACAGAATAATTCGTGAAATGAAGCCAAATAGGATATTTTCCAAGAGGGTGCAAAAGAAGCAAGGCTTCGGCTGGATTTCATTGAAGTTATACCAGCAATGCAATTACAGTGAGAAGGTTTCAAGTGGATGGAGTTATTCTGTACAAACAAGTGAATCAAGTTGTCGTGGCAAGGGTCTCGCACAGAAGAGGCATATTCAAGTTTGGGATGTAATAATGTTTCATATAGGAGTAGTTTTAGTGTATATCGTGGTTTTGAGAAGTTGCAATGTATGTAGCCTAAATTGTAATCGGCATTATTAGTAACATATTTAGTGTGAGGTGCCAGAGGTAAGTTCAATGTGATAAGAACAGCTAACTATATATATGAGCTGACCCGATTGTGTAGGACATTTACCTAGTATGTTAGCAAGATGTCTGCATATTTTCTTACGCACCTTTGCTTACATTTACGCATGTTTAAATCTATTTGCCATGTGCTGCACCAAGCTGCTTCAGTGTTGAGGTAAGATTAGAGAAATGAACTGCCATTACCACTACTTCCTTTATTGCAAAATTACGCAGTAATCTAAAAAAGATTAGGTAAGATCGGAGGAATGAACTGCCATTACTAGTTATTTTATTGAAAATTATGCAGTAATCTAAAAAAGATTAATGTTTGAAGAAGTTGATGATGTCAGGCTCAAGGTTGGCGTCGGGTATCTTTTTTGGCACTGGAGCTGGGTTCATGGCTTGATGGGGGCGCCCAGAACATGAAACAAACCACCTCCACCAGATGTCGCATAGTTTTGATATGGACTAAGGCACCAGACGGCAGTTCGAAGATGACATTTTTGTTTGGCCATACTTGTGGCCAAGAAAGAAAGTCAAAGACTACAGCAAAGCACAAGTTCGGTTTCTTTTTGAACGCACCTCGTGTTATGCGGCTATTTTTGTTGCAATAGAATATCGAGTGCCTTGAAATGTCAGTTTCACACAAGTACATACAGTTCTTCATAGGTGGTATCTGAAAGGGCTAAGAGAGCAGTTCACTCTTATTATTTTTTTCTTCTCTCAAGAAACCCTTGCACCACTTGCGCCGTAGCCCAACCATTCGCAAAGTTTGAGATTAGCTAGTTTGTATGACGAGACCTCCATGTCGAGGTGTTTCATGCATTTAGCACTATAGTCACTGCCTGCATTGCTTCATTTATGGTGCTGGCAACAGTGCTGTCACCAGGGATATTTTAGGGGGAGAGAGGAACACATGCTCAGTACAATACTTGCAAAAACCCTGAATGGCAGTGAGAAACTTGTGCAAAGACACATGCCAGTCATGAGGCATATGAGCATCGATATTTGTATAATGCCTTGCTGAATCGAAACTTCGTATAGAGATTAAATAAGAGGTGTGAGCATAACATTTCACAGCTCTGCATTTGGATATCCTTGCACTTGTCGAAATTTATATTTTGGGGCTTCTGGATTTATAGATGTCCACATTTCTTTGAGAAACATAAACTAGTATGCAAGCAGTAGTCAAGCTTCTAATCTTCATAACTGCAAAAATATTAGAAATGTGTGCAAAGAAATAAGCTATCTTTTATCCTCAATGCCAAAAGACATAATAAACTGGGTGTATTATGCTGTGTCTATAGGTGCTATTATGAATATTTTCATAGCATTACAAAGACTTAGCATCGATGTGTACTGCTGACTGAAATGCGTGGCCTCCACATTTGACCAGCAGCTTCCATTGGCAAGTATTTTTACATTTTCAAGGCCACTTGTGGCAGCCTCAGTTGGTCTATTTTTGTTCAGAATGCTTCTTCAAAATTAAGAAATATATTGCTTTTTCTTTTTACAACAGCCTATAAATCTTACAGCTGGTTTACTATTTACTCTGATTTTAACATTGCATTACAGTGAAACGCCAAGTTCATAGGCTGAAGAGGTGTATAGGCATTTTAGACAACTCATGCAAGAGCTTTTAGAGCTTCGCAGAAAATAGACATTGCTGGCATTAACCGATATATTTGCCACCATGCCTGTGAAGGCTTTGCAAAACAATTTCCAGAATATATTTGCCTTTGCAGCATTTTCTACCTGGCGTATGCTGTGTTGCAAGAGGCAGTTGAACTATTTGCTGCATTAAATTTAATATCTGTTTCTAAAGTATATACTATTGAATTATGAAGTTTTATTGGATCTTATAATGCTTGCAGAAAGCAGGCAGTGATATGCACGGATGTTTATTTGAACAGGTACATGCGTAAGGACTGGCTCTCACCTATAAAAGGTTGGATGATGAGGGGTCTAAGCAAGCAATGATCCTGTGATACTTCGAATGGCATTACACCCCAGCAAAGCATTGTTTTTAAATGACACAAAAATAAAACAAGGTGTAATTGCAAGATTCTGGGTGACTTTTATGGTCTAATAGTTTCCTAAAAGTAACTCTGGCACTGCAGTTGTTCAGTTGCCATGGGAATGATGGGTACTTCACAGATTTGCCTAGTTTTCGTGTTTCTGGGCTTCCCATGCACTTGTGGCTGTGTTTATAGCTATACATTGATTTTAAACCTTTGCTAAACTTTGTCTTGTGGCAAAGCGAATTCAGGCCACACGGAGGTAAAAGAACAAACATTAGACACCTTCGTGTACTACCCATCCCTGCCATGCTAGCTGAAGTGCAGTGCGTTGCAGCTGCCACAGACACTAGCATCAAAGTTCCCCATGTTTCATTCAGAGCATGGTCTATGCTTTAGAACATCCTCCAGTGTATCTCTACGTATGGTCTGCACTCCTGCTTTTACTTCAATTTCATGTGACGACTATGTGTGTGGCACTTGTGGCCAGGTATGTTTTTTTACTTGCCTCAAGTTTGCATGACTGCTTGTTGGACAAGGGCGGGCTGTAGAAAAAAGAAGAGAAAAACATCATGGCGAGGTGCTCGGACGCATATTATAACGTTGCGCGTGCCCCCACAGCTTCACCGCATTACACATGCATGCTGCACTGAAGCACCAAAACAGAAAAGAAAACACGGGCGCTTTTTTTCTGCAGGACGCACCAGAAAAATTTTGTTTTTGTTCAAAGCTTACTTGCGCTGATAGGCAATATTTAAGCAGCGGCGTTCTTTTGCCTTAATTATGGCGTATTATCTTGTCCGTGTAGTATACCAAGGAGGCGTTGAATATACGAACGGGCAAGGCCGGAATCTTTACTTGTTTTAAGCCCCACAATGGCGTTTGGAAGGTATTCGTGTTGCATGGCATGTTCCCTATTCATAATGCGTAGCTTAGAAGTCAGTGCTGAGCATCAGCTAAAGCCAATTAACGCTGAAGTGACGACCGGGACGTAGCGGAGGGTGATTTTTCCCAAACCCCCTTTCTGACCAGCGAGGAGGCAAGGCTTGCAACAAGTACGTCATCGCGTCGTTTTGTGTTGATTGCATACGAATTAGTAAACATCTAAACTTACATCGTTGATAACAGGCCGGCAAAACTTTGGGCAGAGCGAGGAGTGAAGCGCAGCGGCGATACAAGGCACGCACACTGCTTGAAACATGAACGATTGCGAGATGTCAATCGTAGATGGTTTTCCTTTTCTTGATCACCTCGTTCCAGTGCCCACTTGCGTCATGAACGAGTCGGCTTTCGTTTGCGAGAGGCGACAGGTGGGCGCACACGATTTCTTCGCGAGTATCCAACTCAATTCGGCGCAGGTCCAAAAGCCATGGCAGGGCTTTCCTTTGCGAGCAAGGCCCCCGCTGGTGCAGCAGCCTCCCGGCAACGCTATGCGAAAGTGCGGGGAGCTACAGCACGATAACACAGTTAAGCCAGCGGAAATGCATAGCCTCCAAGAGCGCTGGGCCGCGGTGCATTGTGGGGGGCTCTATCCGCTCGCCTTTGTAAACTCGCCCCCGGGCACGCGTCCCTCTCCCCTCGGAAGCGTAGGTTCACCGACGAACCTCCTCACCCCACATCGGCGGCCGAGCAAGCCCTCGAAATTTCTCGATGGAAAGGAGCGTGGTGATGCCGGGTTGAGTCATCCGTCGCGGACGGCCCCCTTATCGTCTCGCCCTTTCCCCCAGCCTTGGCTGCGCATCGCGCCCACGAAATGATGAGAACTCTCTGGAATCTCGCGCGGAAGGTATTTAATTGAGCAGCCGAGATGAGAGATCAGGAGGAGACGGAAGTTAGCGCCAGAGCGCGTAGGGTTTACCGCCGTGTAGTTGGCGAAGGTTTTGTCCGTAGTGACAAAGCAGGAGAAGAAAAGGATTTCCACCTGAGGGGTGACGACTCGAGCTACAGGAAAGAGTGTGTGTCTACAGCTATCGAGCGAAGACGCGTGGCAACAGCTGCGAGTGTAACGCCGACGTGTTTCCGGCGAAGAAGTTTGAAGCTTGGAGAGCGGCCAAGTGAAGACGTGAAGTTTCCTGGAAGAGAAACTTTGGGGGCAGCGGAACGACAACAACGCTGGACTTTGAGTGAGTGATTCTCAGAAGAGTATCATTCAGACCTTTGTTCCAAGAACTTCGGACTGAATAAGTTTTCTAACTCTTTAGTCTTTAAGGGTCTTGGTTGTTCGATGCATGCGACTGCATTGTAGTGCGTATTGTTGTCTGTGTCCATCGTTTCGAGTGTGGCTGATTGTACTGTGTAGTACGTTGTTTGATTGGTGACATATTGTATGCAACTATTGTGGAGTGTGCATACTTGTGTATTGTTTCTGATCTGCCATTATTAATAATATATTCTGTTTTGTTTATCAACTCTCGGCTCTGACTTGTTCTTTGGGCCACAGCCGGCGTCCGCTGGCGCGCCAAAAAGGACCACTTCTAAATTGTCCCCGCTTTCGTGGTGCGCTTTGGGGGGCCGATACCTCGGCCCTTGGAATTAGCCCGGCGATCGCCTCCCGAATTAACGGGACCATGTGACAGCCCTCTAGATGGTTTGCGACGCACGAGCTTGCGGGACGGGACCCAGCTGCGCGCGAACCGTGTTCGAAAAAAAGAACATAGAAGAAGAGGCAGAAGTGAATCCTCGAGACAATCTAGCTATGTTATTATTCTTGCGGTTTCGCTAAGCAGAACGCAAGTCGCGTCGCTCGCCATCGGAGATCGGCTCAACGTCGAGCGGCAGGATCCTTTTAGCTAAGATTTGGTTTGCTTTTCATTCCTCGTATTTCTTGTTAGTTTCTCTCAACTGAAACGTTGTTGCAGCCCTTTGGAGGTCAGGCAAGTCAGAATATTCTGATGTCTTTCTCATCACCCGGCCAAGGGCACTCCCCTTGGCTGGCCTCACTACCGGTCAAGGATTGGCCTCTCGATACGTTCATACGCAGTGGAGATAGCTACGTCCCTGTGGCTCTGGTTCCTACAAATGGTGGTTCCATTCCAATGAAGAATCCGAAGGTGATACAAGTGGAGCTTCACAAAGCCTTGTCGCTTTTCCAGAAGATCACTGAGGTCCGCCAGTTCGGCCGAGGGGGTATCCTGTGCTGCTCTGCAGACCAGGATTGCGTCCGAGAGCTTCTGAATTGCTCTGAATTTGCTGCACAGCCGGTGAGCCCGTTTATTCCAGCTCATCTTGCATGTACGAAGGGCATAGTCCGTGGAGTGGATACGAGTCTGGCACCTCAAAAAATTCTTGACTTATTTGCTGCAGCTGGGGCAGTTTCAGTCTATCGATGCACCCGAACGACTGATAAAACAAAATCGCCTACTGAATCAGTTATAGTAACTTTTGCAGGAAGAGTTAGACCAACAGAAATTAAGGCATGGCCACTAATCTACCAAGTAGAACCACTTTCCACGAAACCTTTGCAGTGCTCAAAATGTTGGCGATTCGGCCACAGCATGAAAGAATGCAGATCACAGGCTAGATGTCGTCTGTGCGGAGAGAGTCATGATAGCTGCGATTGCAAATCTGGTGACCAGAAGTGCTGCTTGTGTAATGGAGCGCACCCTGCAGACTCTGCTGAATGTGGCGCAAAAGAAAGAGAAATGGGTGTTCTAGAAATCATAGAACGCAAGCGTTGCTCTAGGAGGAAGGCGGTAGCAGAAATGCATGAAAGATCGAAAGGTTACGCAGGCATAACATCCCGACGTACAGCGGCAATGGATGCATCGCTCGCAAAGTCGATAACTGAGGCTATTGAAAAGTCTACTGAAAAAGCAATGCAGCGTCTGTCAGCTACTCTTTTTGAAGCCTTGGCTGATATGTTAACGCAACAGCTTACACAAATCATTGGTACAGTTTCTGTGCGAAATCGGGATTCGCACGCTCTGTTGATTTCAAGGGGTACAGAGGAGGAAAATCAAAGTCAATCATAGATCTATCTCTCCGAAAGCAGGACCTTCAAAAAATAGAGTTGAGGCTGAGTCAGAACCTGTGACAGGTGATTCAGGAGACTTTACAGATATGAACACACAATCTCTAAGGACTTTGAAACGTAAGAGATCTCCCCCTTATAAAAAGTCTTCTCAAAACCCAAAATCCAAGAAATACTTGTCAAAGAAAGACTTCTTTGAGAACCTTTCAAAAAATTATTTATTAAAAAAAGATATTCTGGATCAGGCAGTTTCTTCTGCCAGTATAGCGTCAAAATAGGTTCCCTAAAAATTCTGCAGTGAAACTGCCGGTCTATTTGCTCGGCAACTACAGATTTGCAATATATTTCTTCGCAAATTTCTCCCGACACAATTGCCATTCAGGAAACCTGGCTTGCTAATGGTAAAAAATTTTACATGAAAAATTATCGATTAATCCGGCTGGATCGGCCGAGTAGAGGTGGCGTTCTGGCTTAGTTAATATCAACTAAATTTAGTCACAAAGCCAAGATATCGTATCAGTGTATGGATACGAATTACGAAATTCTGATGTTAGACATAACACTACCAGACTGCTCACCTTTCTCTTTTGCAAACGTATACTTTCCTGCAGGAGTTCAAGACACGAGGTGCCTCGATATTGTGGTAGCTTCATACAGAAAAGAAATAGTACTGTGTGGTGATTTCAACTCACACCATGTGTCTTGGGGCTTAAAATTTGATGTATGCGGAAGACGTTTGTGGGAGTGGACGCTTAATAATAACTTTTCTTGCTTGAACTCACACGTTGCTACATTTGTAAGAGGTAACTCTAAATCGACTATTGATTTAACATTTTCCAGCTCCACTTTAAGCATATCCTCGTGGAATATATTAGATTGTGCTACAAACAGCGACCACCTTCCCATTACGTTTGAAATTAAGTTCCCGAGGTTTAGTTTGGCAGGGAAAGTTGGCTCATTCGTAAATTATGCTAAAATACAAAAAGACAAAATCTACGTTAACTTTTCGCGAGGAAATGCAGGAAGACCTTAGGGCTATGAGTCTATGTGCGGTGTTGAAACGATCTTTAAAAAATTCAACGTTTACTGTAAACTCGAACACAGCGAGATCTTTTAGCCCGTGGTGGAATCTAAAATGTGTCAGGGGGTATAGAAAGCGAAAAGCGGCTTGTAAAAAGCTGTTAATTAACCAATGCCCCAAAAATTGGAGTGATTATAACTTCATGACCGCCGATTTTAAGCGTCTAGCGCGCAAAGCAAAATAAGACTATGATATGAATAAATTTAATTATTTGTCTGTCTAAAATTAAGAAAATGCTTTTCAGGTTTTTACGTGCGAGAAAAATGATTCCACGGACAGAAAGCAGTCATTCCACCATTATGTCTCCTCGCGAACTCTTTGATTTCTTGGAAAATATTGCTAAAGGCTTGCAAACCAGGTTTACGACAATTATGCCAAAGTCCATGGTGAAATTAAGGGTGGATTGTGATTTCCGGGAGGTATCTTTAGCTGAACTGGCGGATGTGATGAAGAGCTTACCGCCCGATGCTCCCGGACCTGATGTGGTGACCTCTACAATGATTAAAGTGCTATACGAAATATCCCCACATGAAATCCGTAATATAGTTAATTATTCACTGAAAAATTCTTGGATTCTGGCAGATTGGAAGCTTTCCAAAATAATTCCGATACTTAAGAAACAGGGAATGGAGTTTACTCTTGATAACATAAGGCCTATTTCATTGACATCTAACCTGGTCAAACTTGTAGAGAGCGTCTTAAATGCCCGTATAATAAACTACATCAATGAACATACAATACTAAACCCCAGACAAATTGGCTTTAGATCGGGATACTCCATTTGGTGTGCACATGTGGATTTGGAAAGTCGCATACAGCTGGCTCGGCATCGCCGCGAATACTGTGCACTAGTCACTCTAGACTTAGCTAAAGCGTACGACAAAGTGGAATATCCTATCCTAATCCAGTAGATGCAAGACTATCGCTTTCCAAAATATATAACAGCATGGATTACAGAGCTTGTGAAAGACAGAGAATTTTATTGCTTCTTGGATGCATGCTCTTCTAAAAAATATAAGCAAACACGAGGTGTACCTCAGGGTTCAGTATTATCCCCGGTGTTACTTAACATATTACTAAGTTCCATTCCAACTCTTCAGGATATCCAAATTTACGTATATGCAGATGATATTGCTTTCTTCGCAACAGTGATCTGCACTCATTGTATCAGGCATTACAGAATTACATGAACATGCTAGAAGGATGGCTTGACAATATCCATTTGTCATTGAACGTCAAAGAAAGTGCGCTTCTGCGATTCTCTTTTAAGGATCGTGTCAACATTTCCCTGATGTATCGTACCGAGCTCATTCCCCAGGTCGATTTCCTGAAATACCTAGGCATCCTATATAATAGGACGCTAAATTGGAAAAGCCATATAGAGGAGGTTGGCTGTAAAGCGTCACTTGCCTTGAGGTGGTTACGCAAATTGGGAAACAGAAAAATAGGATTTCGAAGGAGTTCATTGATAATGATTTACAAGATCTATGTGTGGCCTATTATGGAATTCGGGTGTGTATTATTTTCAGGCAGCGTGGCTTACAAGATGAGACAATTAATATTATTAGAAAGAGAAGCTTTGCACTTGTGTCTTAAACTCCCCAAATTTGTGGCAAATAATGTTTTGTATGTGGAAGCGCGCCTTCCACCTTTGTTAACTCGGTTTAGAATACTTACAGTTCAAACTTTCTTAAAAATATACAATTCGCCTCTGCGACAAGCTTCATACGTTTTTATTCAAGAACCAACCACATTCTTTGGAACACAATGGTCTAGACTACACTCCCCTCAGATTAGGTTCGTCCAAGCGTTGCTAGAGCCTCTCAATGTAAATATTCATCAGATTGGCATAACTAAGACGCCTAATTCAAAACTTTAAATTAAATTTGATGATATTTTCCCCTCTAATGCGAAACAACTGCCCCTTCAATATTTAAATATTCGGTTAAATGATTACTTGACTCATCTGTCCATAAGCAACATTATTGCGACAAATGCATCCGTATTGAACGAAAAGGCTGGGATAGGCATCTTCTGTACTTCTCTCGACTGGTCTTTCTCAGTTCGATTACCAGATTACACGCCTATATTCATCGTTGAATTATTTGCTATAATTTTAGAGCTTCGTAAACATCCTGCAAGCGAATCAGAAGCGGTCATACTTACCGATTCTCTCTCAGTATGCACTGCACTATCTAGAGCAAAAACATTTGACATTATTGAGTATGATTAGCAGTTTATTACCAGAAAACCTGAAAAAATTTCACTTGCTATGGATACCTGACCACTGCGGGATTTATCCAAATGAGATGGCAGACTCGTTAACCAAAGCATCTTTAAGCGGACCACTCTTACCTATTTTACCTGATTTCACCTACGTAACAACACTCAGATATAGAAAGGCTTGTTTGCACAAAGAAATAGAAAAATTATCATTGAATGAAGTCAGAGACTTCGTACATCTAAGATATTGCTGGAACAAACAGTGGTGTGTATCTCGGCAGTTAGAAATAACAATCACCAGATTACGATGCAGAATTCCGCATCTGAATTACTACCCACATAAAGCTGGACTGTGGAGTACTTGTTCAGACTATGCATGGCAGCCCACACTTCAGGTGTACTACTGAATATGGATTTTTCAGGAGGGTATGAAACAACGCTGTAGATGAAATTTAGAGAAGGCAAAGGACACATATGCTGTGTCTGTCATTTTCATCCACCTTTCCTTTATGGCACTAATAAATTTCTTCCCCATCAAGTAAGGCACAACTTAATCCAGTCCAAAGTGAATGCAGCCTACACACCAGCTAAATTATTGTGCCCTGGAAAGCACAGCCATAACTTGACATATATAATTTTGGCACTATTCTACATCATAGGATTTTATGGCATAGCCACATGCTAAAGAATGACTGTAGAAATGAATCACAAAAGAAATAATTATATTGAGGATGGCAGAGATGTAATATTGCTTCTCACCTTGATCTCTGCTGCTTTTACATGCTTCCATGCTGACACAAACACATAACTCTGCTTTCTCGAGTTAGTAAGAACTTCATTGTAGTTCAAAAGTGGCAGAAGCTGGATGGGAATACAGGCTCAGTGAGGTGGACCCACCCTAACAACCCCATTAGCAATTTGTCACTTAATCTCTACTCCCTCCTAATGTACCTCTGCCTTGAAGAAGAGTTTTTGTGTGTGTGTTTCGTACTACATGGCTAGAGCTGCACAGGAACTATGCATGCATCCCTGGCATCAACGGAGCCATAGAGAAAACCGGAGTATGAATATCAATTTATTTTAGGGAACACAATACTGTCACATCCTATTATGAATCTGACAAGTATGAAATGGAGGAAACAAACATTTTTTGTACACACTGTGAATCGAATACAAAAGTTATTTTTTCTACGAGCTCATTTAGCAAGAAGGCAAAAAAGTGAAGGTGCAACTATAATTTGGAAGCATAGTAAATAAATAGTGGATTAAGCATTGAAGGTAGGCCAGGCCTATTAGAACCCACTTTGTAGGTGGCTTCCAAGCACACATGTGCAATTCCAGATAATGCACTTAGGGTCTAAAATGTTAAAGTGTGAATGCAGAAAATGAGCAATAGGCTAATGAGTCCGTTAATGTAAAAAAATTCGCAGATCCCACGTACAGTGGGAATCGATGATATGCAAAGCACGAATGAGGAAGGTTGATATGTTGCTTAAATTCAGAAAAATGTTACAAAGTGGACATAAATTATATCGAACATGACTTCCATGTTACAATTATTGTTTGGAAATGTCATTTACCATGATCAGGTATTCACGTCCCCTGATGCCAAATTTGGTATATGTGGAGCTAGCGAAACGGCCGCGAGCGCGCTATGAGCATAGCATGAAGTGATGTTTTACATGACATGCATATCATGATTATCATGTTTGGATGTATCATTTACTTTCATTTTCTATTCACGTCATATAATTACCAAATTTTTTAAATGTGAAGCTAGCGAAATGGCCACGATTTCATCATGAGCGTGGTATGATGTCATGTTTCTCATGTTTACACCAGTCATTTACCTTCATCATCTATTGATGTCTCGTAACACCAAATTTGGTGTGTATGAAGCTAGAAAAACGACCAAAGAGCACTATGAGCGTAGCATGTAGTCGTGTTTTACATAGCATGCATGTCATGATTTCCTCGTTAGGGTCTGTCACTTATGTTCACCATGCAGTCATGTCATACCATACAAGTTTTGCAGTATGTCATGTGAACGAAACCACTGCAAGAGCAGCAAGACCATGAAATGTAAATCATGACATTCATGACATACATGTAATGATTTTCTTATGACTAGTCACTTATGCACGTCATACAGTCCTGTTACATCATAGCAATTCCTGTATCGATACCATTATTGAAACAGCCAAGAGAGCTAAGAGTCTTAGGCAGCTAGATAGATAAATATGGTCAAAGTCGCTGAAGTTGGCTAAAAAATGCTTTGTATTTAATAAACTAAAAGAGTGAAGCGGCAAAGCAATATGGTAATGATTGGAGCACAATTTATGGTCTTCCTCTTAGTTTTTCAAGCTGTAAAGAAAGGACAGGATTGAAAACAGCTAGACATGATTGTGGTTCAACAAGTCCAGTGCTATTCAGATGCACTGGGAACTCTTCAAGGAGAGTAAAACAATGAATCTATTTGAGAAACGATGCATCAGCCTTTCAGTGAATGACAATGCACCTTCTGCATCTATCTGTAGGTATGTAAAGTACAATAAAATTAAAGCACATCCTTCACTTGTAGGTCAATGCATGTGACAACACAGCTTTCAGAAGTGAATCATTATTACACATTATTTTCATGTATTAAGTATTAAGATGTGACAACACAGCTTTCAGAAGTGAATCGTTATTACACATTATTTTCATGTATTAAGTATTAAGACGTAGTGAGAAGCAGAAATGAACTGAGCATGCAGCACTAAGACTTGGTGGGCACTCTTCTGTAGTATGCTGGCAGCCACATCAAGTAGTAAAACTGAAAACACTGGAGTGTATGTCATTTTCCTTAGCGCTGTTGTTGTAGGAAGCTGCTACTGAAAAAACAGTCATATGCCAGTTGTATGCCTGGTATCTAAAATGCGTAGGTGGGGAGGGGGGGGGGATGGGATTATGAACAACAGTGGATGCAGACAAGCGGACTATTTTCACAAGATGCTTTAGCTGTTCTAAGATAGGAGTCTGCACATACAACACTGGAAAAACTTCATTAAAGAAAATGAGATCATAACAAAAATTTTCTACCGTGCAGCATTCAATTGACTAAGAAGGAGAAATTGACTTCAATGGTCTATCTATCTATCTATCTAACCGGCTGGTCGCTCTCGCGATCACTCCCGTAGCTTTGGGTAAACCAAATTAGTATGAGAGGGTAAGATGGTTTGACGAATATGATTGCCCCTCAGGTCATGAATAATACCACAATCCTATGGCGTATGTCGTCAAACGCTTTCTTCCAGATGTGTGCCACACATCTGGCAGGTATGCAATTATGTGCCCCAGGTGATTGACAGTTTGTTTACACAAGAATGGCAAGAAATAATATTGGTAATTTCAACTCGACAACGTCCAGGAAAAAGTCAGTATTGACACTATAAATGCAATAAATATATATCAGGGCTCCAGCAGGAATGAAAACCAAACATTCTGCGTGGTAATAAAGTATTCTACCCCAGAGCCACACCAGATCTCGACACTGCTGAGGAAATAGACACCACTAAGGCACAATGTCAATTGCAGTTGCAATGCTAACTATAAAATTTTATAAAAATTACAGATGCACTTCTATGATGCAGCCGTCATGACCAGTTCATGTCAATTGTAGTTTTAAGCGCCATACACTTTGGTATATTTATGTAGCAGTGTTTGGCGCTACCATCTTTCAGAGCACAAGCGCTGCTACATATCAGCTTACCACGTCTAATATTGCTAACACTCCTGTTACTGTTGAAATCATTATGCAAATGTAAACAACTGGTTATATAAAACATATGTGACTGTTGAACGTACATTTGTGCGTACAACATTAGTCCGTTTTGCTAAATACACTACAGTCACCTTCTTTCTATGATATACGTAAGTCTCAAATGGTAAATTATGTCATTGTACAACTTTTTTATACATTAAAAGAAGTCATCACTTTTACAGTGCTTTTTTTTTGCTGTTCTCCTACATGGATGAAGTGTTTTTTTCCCCTAGAAGTTTACTTATTTTTCAATTACAGGAAAAACAAAACAGGTGCCTATCTGTTTTTTTAATCTTCAAAAGGTATTGATACTAGTTTGTTAATTGTTTACAAGGGTGCCATTTCACGTTGAAAAATGAGGCACGCGTGGGCAGGAAAACCTGCGGGGTGCAAACCGCACGTACTACATACCAAGGCATCGAACACTTGTTTATGTACAGCTATCGATCGTACAGCTGTATGAGGCTTGAGTAGTGCCATACAGGCTCTTCCAATTTGATTCGTGTTTCTCAACTATGAACGACTCGCTTCTGCATTTATGCACGATCGTGTAAATTACATAGTGTAACACTTGCATGGCTTAACTGACAGAGGAAATCAGCCTCGTTGACTGATAAAATGGCAGTAATGTCGCTCATTGATTAGTTGATACATCCGATGAGCAAGTGACAAAACAGTCAAAAGCAAGTTGAGGAAGCATATGATCAAGCACAGTAAAAAACTAACTTTTCACGCTCAGCAAAATTTGTACAACAAACGCTGCCACCTCAAACAAAAAAAAAATAAAATATTAGCAATCTCACAAAAATAACGCTGAAGCACGCAGTGACAGCGCAAGTAAGGTCTCTAGCGCAATTGACCATAGTGCAAGTTCAAGCACTGCAAAAAACACCCGCGTTCGTCAAGCACATGGGCAACGATAAGCACAATCGCAGTGCTCGCGCCTACCACAAAGACACCGCAATCAGCACACGTCCAGCACAACACAAATGGGTACAGCTCGCGATTGCGTACAACTCATCCCACACACGCACTCATGCACACACGCCACACGCCAGGAGAACCTGAGGTCGCCTGACCCACTGTTAACCAAAGCCACAGCACGCCACACGCAAAAAAATATGCCCAGAGAACCAGATTATCCATAACCAGATTTAACTCTGCAGAGAACCTCAGGTTGCCTGACCCACCGTTCTCCAAAAGCCATCGCTTTGTACGGATCCAAGCCAAGTCGGGTGAAAATAGCATTCTGTCACAGAACACCTATACACTACCATTTCTGTATACAGTACCATTACCTTTTATCCTAGCCTCTGTAACTGTAATGAAATACCTCAAAATATGTGCTGCCTGAACACACTAGCGTAAATATGCGAGTGTTGCACCATTGGCAGAAAGAGCTGCCTTGGTAGTTCAGTCATACCAGCTTATGGCAAGGCACTCGCTCCAAGGCACATTTTTGGTGGGTCATGCCAACTTACTATGCAGTAGGGAAAGGATTACATCAGTCCCACAAGCCTGAGCGACCCAAACAGGTGCTAAACGTGTCTCCCCATCAATCTGTATCTGGCCGGGACTCCTCACTTATATGGAGAATATAAATAGCAGAAAGGGCGAGGGAGCCTACCTGATTGGTCTTTTCAAAAAGCGCCACATGGTTTGCCGTGTAAAATGGCACACAGACCCATTCCCTTTGCGGCTAAAAAATTCTGCCACACAGCAGCTTAGAGAGCTTGTGTTCTGCCGCCAGCAGCATGCTTCTCTACTAGTATTTAGGCCTTAGCAGGCTCATTTCTTTTTCACCTAAAAAAATCCAGTCCATGTTTGTTGTAAGACATATACTAAAGCAGGAATGTAGTACTTTGACGTACGTTCTTTTGCACCGATCACTTCTAAACATCCGATTCTCCTTTGAACCACCTCGTTCTCCTTTGCAGTGAATATTTGCTTGCATTCTTGAAGCTCTCAGTTTTCATCGGCCTATCAATGTGTGCAACTGCCATTGAATTTTATACAATTCTTCTGTACAGTAAGCTGGCTCTGAATACGATGTGTGTACAAAAATAGAAAAAAGTGTGTATTTTCACCTTAATGAATTTCATGCTTAGCCTTGATTGCTATGAGAGGCACTCAGGAAACAGTCATGAATAGCATCATTATCCAAGAATTCTTGAAATGAAGCCACTTAGGTGTCCATTCTAACCAGTAACACCAGTTTTTTGCACAAACATGTCATATCTGTTACTAATTTTACAACTGACAAAAGCTGCATCTTAAGAGAGGCTGAAGAGGCAGGTGATTTAGTTAAACATTGGTTGCTAATACAGGCGATACGCTGTACTAATCCACTGCAAAAATAACAACTTGGAGGAATGAAATTTAAACATAGCTATCTAAAGTATTGTGCGATTCGATTATGCTACGTGTCTACATGAGGAATGCACACCCAGCTGCAGAACTTTGCACTTTTCAGGAAGACTAAGATCTTGGCACATCATTGGAATGTTTATGCTTTCATGCATCTTTCATTTCGTTTGATACAAAACACATGCAGCAATCAAAATACTGGTAATCTCTACAGTTAGAATCTTTGTGGGAGCCCTGTTGAAATATTTTATTCACGAACATATGCTGTGGAGTTACTTTTTATGCTCTTTATTGCAAGCTGTTTAATGATTATTTATGTGCTAGTCATTGAATAAACTTTAAACTGCAGTACCTAACTGGCATTGAAGTAGTGTACAGTCTTTGTCGAAAGTATGCGAGCTATGTTGCTTGCGACGAGCATTGCCCTCTGCAGACTGTAGAAAGTTTTCAAGGCATGCCAAAAGTCCCAACATCCCAAAGACTGGAATGTATTGTCATGCTTGCTGTCCAGAGTTCTGAAGTGTTGGACACACACCGGTCATTTACATGTAGGTGTGGAGTAGCCCTTGTGGCACTTTTGACAAAGGCTGTACATGCCGAAATCATTGTCGTTTTTATTATCTTGACACCATAGCTATGTAGCCTGTTGCAATGCTGAATGGCAATGCTGATGACTTACTCTGCATTTTTTTATACAGTATTGATATTAAGTTTCTCAAAATCCTGAATTTCACTAAGGAGCATCTAGATGGAGAGAGGAGCAATGAAGATGCTTACTATGATACACTGCTAATTAGCTGGCAACAGTCAGTGTTACAGCTATTCTGCAAATTTATTGCGCATTTGGCTGGATACTGCTGTGCTCTCACTTGTAGTGCAACACTGTGAAGTCTGCTCTCGATAAAAACGGGAGAAAATGTAGTGCAGCCGCTTGCTAGAGTATTTGAAGGCCAGGACAAGAAGTACATTACTGCATTTTCTCTTGCGAAGAAACAAGGCATGCAGGCGCAACTGACATAATGCCAGAATAAAAACAGCTGCAGTCACCTGATCAGATCTTGTTCGCACTCTCAGTTTGAACACAGTGCTCTGAAAGAGCTAATCAAACATATTTAGAGAGCTTAAGCTCAACCAGCCGCATGTGGTGCATGTACGTCACTAGAGTTCTCAGGAGCTACTGAAAAGAACAAGCCGCATGTACAACAAGCTGTAACTAGCTTTTCTAAGTCTAGGAGCAGCACCTATAATCTATAGCAACTCATATTGCTCGATTGAATGAATGAATGGTCTAATTATGCAAGGTTCTGAATCATTGATCTGACTTCGCAGTTAAGCCATAAAGCAGTTTGAAGCTGGTAGTAATACAGTTACTATATTGTTCTTGTGATCTTTATAATGGTGTGTCTGTTATGTCAAGTACACGACGGTATATACATGCCAATAACGTTCACAATTCAACTATATATGTATTACAATAGTCCCTTCTTCCTGTTTATAAACACTTCTAAGAAACTGACAACTCTCGTCATTTAAGCTGTTATCAAAAACTATAAATGTGCATGTTGTACATGTGTGTGACACGTACCCATTTCCATGTGCTGTTAACCTCGGAAGCATGAGTAAATCTTATTTGTTGCACTGCTGTTCTTATGTTACTTGCCTGTAGCACTGCAGAACATTTGCAGGTATCGTGAAACATGCCGAGAAATCAGCATGCAGCTTGAGTTATTATGTAACCCACTGGTTATAGTAGCGTTTTTCCAGTATGAGAACAGCATCCTGTGCTCTGTTTGGTACAGTAATAAATTTTGACTCGGCGCAGAAATCAAAAACCAGTATTGCCTTACCTTGCAAGGGGGCTAACATACTGACAAAAGTGGACAGACAAAATCATGTTTCTGCAGAACATGCCTACTGCTAGTTGTATTAGCGCTGCTTACCTATAATCAAGAAGGTTGATGAAATACTAAAAAATATCAAGCAAAAGGGGCTATGACAGGCTGCTTGTCATACTGAACTTGCTTTTTGTAGAGCTAGGGCTCTGAATGACACTGGACTGTTATTCATTTCTCACAGCAGTCGAGAGAGAGAGAGAGAATAAACTTTATTGGGTTCCAGCATGCGGGATTCCCTCCGGCCGCGCAGGGCGTGGGGTTCACCCTATCTCACGTTACACTAGAAGTCCTAATGTCACGCGGGCCTAGACCTCAAGGCCTTCGTGCCCCGGCGCCGCTCGGGTTACTGAGGGTGTCCCCCTTTCGCCTTTGCAGCGCCAGTGCGACCTCGAGCTGCCGGACGGCCCTTCGCTGGTCTTCTGGGTCCGTAGACCCCACACGCTGTTCTACTTGCGGCGGTAACACCGGACCGTCCGCGCTGTCTGCGTCACATCCCCAGAGTATGTGAGCCAGGGTGGCTCTCGCGCTCGCGCACACACTGCACATTTCACTCACGTAGAGTTCGGAGTTCGGGGCACACGTGTCGCGCTAGCGATGGGGTCAGCACAGTCTCGGTTTGGAGCTGGCGCAACCTCACCGCCTCCCACCGGGTAAGATCCCTGTGCGGAGGCGGGAAGCCACGCCGTTGCTCCCTGTACCACGCGAGGATGTCGCCGTAATCGAGCAGCTGCTCCTCGCCTTCTTCTTCGGTCGCCGTCGCGTCTTCGGAGGCGGGCGCGGCCGCGGTCCGGCACGTGGCGAGACCACGGGCCGCGGCATCCGCCTCCTCGTTGCGGTTCGGAGATCCTGGTATCAGGTCCCTACCCATGTGAGCCGGGAACCATTTTAGCGTCAGCCTCGACTTGGACTCGTCGCTTGCCAACGCCCTAGCAGCCGCCCCGCACACGGCTCCGCGCGAGAAGCTACGGATGGCCTCACAGCAGTCGAGTCAGAGATCACGTATAGGTCGGCACAAAGTAGTGCATGATCTGCGATTTCTTGGCCAAACTGCACTCTTGTTCCCTTTGATGAATCGCACACATGGTATCCACATGTAAAATAATATAAACCTGTGCATCCATTAGCATTTCTTTCATTGCACATAAACCTTGTTAGGTCTGGCAAGTTTGCTATGAGATGAATTGAAGACCTTACATTGGCAGGGTGGTCCCCAATTTTTCGCTGGCGGAATGTATGGTATCGTCCTTCATCATGACTGCTACACACAGCCCTCCTAACATAATTTCGCACTCATTGTGATTATGATAGCAGGATGGCCAGAATAAGGTGCATGTGGCTACATGAAAGTGATAACAGTATCAAACAGGCAAGGCCAAAAAACCTCTGACTACATATGTGATGAGTCTACTACATAGCAATGAAACCTGTGCTTTTGTCATTTAAACAGGCAGCCTGTTTTTGTGTTTTCAATACAGTGGTGCAAATAGCAAAATTTTGGGTGCAAAGCAAATTTGAATATTAAAGTTTGAGAGTTAATTGAATAGAATATTTTTCAAATATTTGTCAAATATTTGCTTAATATTTTTTCAAATGCTTTGACGTGAAAATACCGAAAAAAAAGCTTGGAGAGGACCCTCAAGCACATTCTCACGATAAAAACATGGAAGTGCTTCTTTTGGCCAAATTGGTGAAGTGCTGGAAGTGTGATGTTCTCTAGATTTATCAAGGACGCAACAATTCAGAGACGGAATGGTATTTATTTACATGAATTGGTCAACCAATGTGGTGTCGCAACATGTAACATATGAAAAGGTGCCGATTCCACCACCTCTCTCCTTCAACTTCACTGGAAACCTTCATAATTCGCTAATTTGCCCTGTACTTTTTAATGTATAAAACATCTGAAGTTTTGGATGCTAAAAATCTTCATAAAATTTTTTTGACTTTCTGGCGCGAAACAGCACTAGCTAAAGCTCCCACCACTGCTGCGTACATTCAAACCAGTGCTTCTGTGAGTCAATATGTTTACGGTAGGCTTGTGCGAATAGCGAACTTTAGGTCCGAAGCGAATAGAGATTTTTGTCGAATAAATTCGAATCGAAGAATATATATGTAACATATAAAAAAAGGGGCATATTTGTCGTGACCAAGCTAACCTGCAAAATATTTTTTTAAAGTTGAAACAAAGCTTGTACAAATGTCATTTTTATTGCATGAAAGGAAAAGGAAGCGACTTTGAATAGTAGCAGGATTTGACTTTCGGTAGAACGTAAGTGATGGCCTGTAAAATATGTTAAATTTTAACATTTTCTATACTTAGAGCATGTGAGGTGGTATAACAAGCTTAACTTAAAAAAATGATCAATCTAATTTAGGGTAACTAATTCATTTAGCCTTGAAAAAGAACATCGCAAATTTCCCTTGGATTGGTGTTCGCACGGCTCAGCACTAGCTCACTGCTGTGAAACCAATTTTACAAAAAGTTATTTGCGAATTAATATTCACTTGGACATATGTTTTCATGGCTTAGCACGTCTTCACTGCAGTGAAGCCACCTTTGCAGGGCGTACATGAAGACTAAAATGTATTCAAAGTCTGGCAGTTTGGGCTAGTTGATATGACATGATAGTTAAAGCGAGAACAGAACATCCTTCTTGTCCCTTTGTCATTGTTCTGTTCTCGCGCTATAACTATCATCATGTATATATTAGTTCGTCTCGAATAATTTGAAATTTTTATAAATTAAATTTGATTCAAAGCATAATTCGAATTCTGGATTATTCGTTCAAATATTCGAAGCATGCGAATATTCGCACAAGACTAATTTACGGCCATAGCATAGCCCTAAAGACAGCTTTGACTCAATTCTAAAATGTGATGCAGTGAAGCATTCAAAAATACAAAGGCGTTATTTTAACACAGCAATGCATCTCCATGTTGAAACAAGGCAGCTTCGCCGCAATGCGACAGTACAGTGGGGTGAAGTGTATATATATATATATATATGTATAAAAAAAAGATTGTGAAGTGGTTACTGCCAATTGGATGTTGTCTGTATTTGTCTTTGGGAAGTTCAAGTACTTCGAATAGTAGAAATTTAAGTGCAAATTGAATCGAATAACAAACACTAATTGAAAAATATTGGAAAGTTTGAATATTCGCACACATTTAGTTTCCAGACAAAGTGAAGACATACATTGCGTGAGGTCTTCTGGTTTTTGGTACATTACATTACAGAAACACTTGACTTGCAAAATTGTACATGTTACTTATGAATTGCACAGTTGAAAAGCACTGAAAACTTTAATGTAGACGGCTGTTAATTAAATGGCAATACGTTCTCATGGCAGGTTCAAGAGCGGAAACAGAGGCATGTGTGCAGTGTTTACGCAAGATGTTGCTTTGTCAGAGGGTGCAAGAATGCAGTTTGGCAATGTGCGTACAAAAAGTCTTTGTTGTCATTACCTGTAAATATTAAATTAATGAATTGTAAAGCTCAACCACAGCACATGAGCTTCAATTATATGTTCGAAACATGCGAGCACAGAAGATGGAAATCTCTTACGTGCTCCCTTGTTCACTAGCCTTTGTATCTTGTGATGACGAGTGTGAAAATTTATGGCTCAAATGGCAGAGAACAATCCTAACACTGGTGATGGTTATTGTGATTTCACATTCCAATTACTATGTGATGTGTCAAGTTCTTCTATACCACCTATTATGTAATGACAAGTACATATGAGCAATCTGAAGTCTGTAATAAATTTGGATCTCAGAAAAGATTTCTCATTGCAGAATCATGTAGGATATTTCTTAGGCTTGCCCTAAACAGTCTTCTTGTAAAAAGGAAATGCACGATAGTGCTGTTGTAAAGAGCTTAAGGAATGCCAAAAAGTAACGACTTTATATTAACGGCTGTCTTAGAAGTTTTAGCACCTTGAAGAGCCGCTTAGGAGTATTTAGTTTACCACAATCACCCACTCTTTTTTGAGAGTGTGTGTAAAACAAATATTTTTTGTTTCAATAATCACACTAACAAAAGTGAAATCTACAAAAGTGTGATAGGGAAATGGGATCTGTGTTTGAATTGCAAACCAGAGGCAGTGACAGTAGCAAGAATGATGGGATGGCAGACCCAGCATATTTCTTGGAATCTACTTTAAACAAGAGAGGGAATGATTATGTAAGCCCAAAGCAGACACAGCAAAATTATACGACTACATGGTGAGCTGGCTTGGGAACTTCTACCCGTTTTCTTTTTTTTTTGTTTAAGCTTTTTTTGAAAGTTTTTAAGCTATGTTCTCTCTTCTCCAAGTAGCAGTAGTACATTTGATATTTACAAATAGGCACAAGTAATTTGTCTTCTTTTCTCTTTTGTGCCCTTTAATTGAATCCATGATTTAACCATGTTATCAGCTGCAGATAGAACTTTGCTACGTAAAGGTTTTTGTTGTTGAAAATGCAAGAGGGAGTTCTTCCTCCATCATCGCACAGTTTTAGTTGTGATACAATGAGGGATTACATGCACTTTGTAATTTCAGATTTACTGTGCTGCACTTCATGTGCTTTTAGGAAGAATGCATATAGTCGAATCTCAAAGGGTGATATGAAGCCACGGTCTTACTAAGCTTCACGGTAAACATCTCCTTGAAACACCTGTGTGTCTGACATTTACACCTAATCTATTCCAATACTTCAAATGTAACATGCGTTGGTGGACCCATATGCACATAGTACTAGAATCAGCAGCAAGCCTTGTTATGATAACTGGCATTTTTTTTTGATAAAGTCTACTGTGCTTCCACTTCAAAATGTATGCCAAATTTCAACTATAGACCATTTTTATTTATGGTAAAAGAATCCTTACCAACGCGAGGAAATGGACCGATGAAGGGAGTTTGAAAATCTAATATTTGAAACTTGTACAATTTCACTATGAGCATTCACACCTTCGGTAAATAAAAGTTGTCCAATAAAATATTCAGGGCTGAGAAATAAACTTTGAAAATGAACACTATATCTGCACAAAACATTCAACCTAAATGCGGTTAACATGGGGCTATGGTAACAATCAGTCACATACAGCCATTACACGATTGTTATCGTTATTATCTTCTTGTGGTCTTTGTTCATGGGATACATCATTTAAAGGGATAAATGAAAGCAGCAAGTACTGGGAAGACTATATTGACAAAGTGATTGTAGATTTTATTTCTGTAGCACAGATTTACATTTTTCAGATAGCTTTCCGTTGGTAGTCGGGAGGTGCTATTGTGTAGTCATTCAGGCTAAACAGCTGCGAGTTCCTAGCCATGTACCTAGAACATAAACAAACAATATGTTTCTTTTTTGCATACATAGAGCAGATGTTAAAAATGAAGGCAGTGCTCCCACACTGAAATACTATTTTGTGAACAGTATAAAGTAACTCACGGTTTTTCCTCTGTCAATATAAAGTAACGCACAAAAATACTTTCACACACAACTGTGCCATGCAACCATTACACACAGAGACATCCGATAACCTCCTTAGACCAGCTTTTTATAGCGAGAGGCAATGCTAAGCAAGAGAAAATGCCAGGCTAAATGTGAGGAGCCATAATAACTTAAAGAGGAGTGCACACGTTGTCAACCTGCACCTGCACTATAGATCTCGAAGCAAAGTAACTGTTGAAATTAACCAAACACATTCACATAGCAATGTATGCTTCACTATTTCAAGGCATTATATGTTTACATTGGTGACCCAATAGCACCATTTGCATCAATTCTATATTCCTGCGCCTGGCTGCGCACACTCGAGTACTAACTGCGCCAAAGTTCACTAGTTCACCTGTTTACACCGCATCAGATCGTTTAATGCCCAAAAGTACTCTTGGTCGTCGCAACAAACACCATTAGAGCTTTTCATAATGCCGCCAATTCGCTTTTCTTGCTCCTAACCGATGTATCTGTGCTGCTATGGGTGTCTCCGTTGTTGAAAGTTTAGCATGCGGTTGATAACCTCTCGTATTTGTTATAAAACTGGCGATAACATGTACAAAAGTGACTTTTTTTTCGTTCGCAACTGATGTGGGGTACCATAACGTATCCACCATGGCCAATGGGCAACAGGTATCGGCACTGTGTGCTATCAACAGCCTATTTACGCAAATTAAGATTCGGCATGAAACATCTTGTTTGATTTTGACAAAGAAAAAAGAATGAGGTTGCTATGTCGTGCTGAGCAACGTTATTCGGTATGCCTATTGTAAAGTTAAGCCTAAATATCAACGTAGGGTGCGTCTGGCACAATGTGGTGCAGCTGCCGCTCGCATATGTCCAAGCGCTTGTTGCACGTCTTAATTGCAAAACCGATGAAATACGACGGTTAGCCAGTGCACACTAAAATTAACTGAGCCGCGAAGTTAGCCATCTATAAAAAACAAGTGCTCTCATGCATCCTTAACGCCGTTTGAACAGTAAAGAGTTTTGTCGTCAGTCGCCAAAAAAAAAGGCAAAAAAACACGTGGCGTTGTTAAAGCCAACATTTTAACAAACGAATTTGTCTCCTTCATGACTGCCTCGCAGAAATACATCTCCCCCCCCACTTCATGTTTAGATGGATCTCTCACCCTGCCCCCTTTGTATCGGCTGTTTAGATTGTGCCAGTTTCATTTTTAGAGTACTTTCTTTTTCTTAATCTGGAAAACTGGAAGTGCTAGGGCTGAAGTTCTTTAAATTAAAAAAAAATGTCACTCTGTGCTCACACTTCTAACAATTATTGAGTACGATGGAGTATCATTCACGAAAAGTAGTGGTGGTTATTTGATGCACTGTCTATGCAATCAATTTCGAACAGTATATTCTTATTCTTACTTGATCGCGTTTACTTCATTTTCATTCTTTGTTAGACTGCTGGTTTTCTGATAACGGTCTTCTTTTCCTCGGAATGACCTCCTGACACCTGTCATGTTGCAGAAGCAGTATGTGGCATGCTTGCCTTGTCACTAACACATGTAACCGTCCTTGTCGCTTTTGCACGTCACGCACGACATGTGCAGTACCCATAATGTGACACTTTGGTGTAAAGAACCTGATTGAGGGGGCAGACTGGTGTTTGGAACCAAAAAGTGACAAAAAATTCATTTTTTGAAATTGGCGAGCACTTTTCTCTCTGCCAATTTTGACACACCAGGAAGTGGCAATTTTTTTGTAATGTCATTCTAACTGTTCAGATTCTCGGTGCTGTTAACATGCAGAACCTGCAAAAAAAATGGGGAACCGACTTTAACGCTTCTTTATAATTTGCCAAGACCTATGTTGGAAGCTCTGTAATGAATTTATGAGCACCCTTATGAGGATTGCAAAACATGCACCCCATGATTGTTACTTTTTGAAGAAGCTGTACATTTTCACTTTTTTCTGTTTTTTTTTTACGACTGTTCAATTTTGAGGTCTCAATGTCTCTGCAGCTAAGACAGGTACAACAATAATGATTATTGCAATGGAAACTTGTATGTGTGTAGAATGCAAGTATGGGAGCAGAATTTAGAGCACAAGCCTTTTTAATTAATTACTCATCAAAATTGTAACACATTTCCAACTGCTTTTGAAAATGGATAGTTTATTTTGCTTTGAAGTAACCAAGGCCCCCCCCCCCCCCGCCAAAAAAAAACTCTTGCGTACTTTCAATCTATGGTCATTAGTCTATGTTGGCATATCTTAAATATCACTTATAATTAAGCACTTTTTATCTATGGCGGCCTTAAACAATAGGGGGTGAACTTAAGTTATCTCAGGAACAAGATGAGTGACAGGACGACTATTTGAATATTTGAAATCAGCAGAAAAAAGTGCATAATCCTGTGCAGTTTGATCAAGATCACTGAAGAAATAAACAAAAAATGTCTAAGACCAGTCTGCCCCCTTAATGGCTGCTCTCTATATGTCGGCTGTCTCCAGGCTTACATTGCAGGAGCATTTCCAGTTTGCACACTAATAAGAATATTCAGTGAAGATTATTTTTTTTGCAGTGAATGATCTTAAATTACACCTTGTTTGCTCCAAACCTGCTCCGACACACATTTCCTTCTACTCCAAATCATAAACTGGCTGGATCACCACCGTGATCAATATGACAAGACAGAATGAAACTCACTTGAGAAAATCGTTAATGCGATGTAGCAGAAGCTGGACACTCTTCTCGTCCAGCGGGGTATAAGCCAACATGCTGCTAAGCCTGACTGAAATATAAGATAAGCTTCCTCCATAAGTTAATATTCCTGCAGCAATAACCACTTGTTTAATAAATGCAGAAGCTGAACTTTTAATTTGTGAGAGTTGTGAGGAATGTCCAAACTTTTAAGCAAGTTTGTGTGAGTGTGTGTGTGTGTGTGTGTGTGTGTGTGTGTGTGTGTGTGTGTGTGTGTGTGTATATATATATATATATGATTCAAAAAAGAAGTTCTGTGGGTCCGGTGCAAACATAGTTAAGAAATAAAGGAGCACACTTACGAAAATTTAATAGTTGTTTACTCTACGTTTCGGCCGTGCCACGGCCGCAACGTAGAGTGTATATATATATATATATAAGTATATATATATATATGTCTGCAGTTGACAAGAAAATTTTCAATGGCACTGTCAACATTTGCACAAAAGAAAAAAAAATGCACAAGTTCACACTTCCAAAGGAGACTCTTTTATCTGACATTCTCTTTGAGCTAGTATTAGGCTTCCTTTGAGAGATGGAGCCACAATGCCTGTAGACGCTTTTGCCTGCATTGCGACATGGCTGTATACGTTAGGCAGTGCCCATGGTTTGTCCTACAAAGTGAAACAATGGTGCCCATGCAGAGCAGTGCATAGTGTGGCGTGTCGTAGTGAGGTGGGATGCGTCCTTGCGAACATGCAATACTATTATATGCATTTGAAGATTGTTGCTTCTACTATAATTTCCAACCAATATGCTTTATGAGTAGTGATTTTATGATTTGTGTCTATATTGGAGAGCCAGCCACACTTGTGTTACTACCTTAGACAACATGCGACTGTTGATGCACTGTTTGGCTGCTTTTTCGGCAAACAGCTCTATTTGCAACAGTTATTCACACGAAAATGCAACTGATCAGCTAAAAGCAATAAAGGTAACAAATACTTTACGGCACAGACAAGCGAAAAGTATTAATTGACTGACTTTAGGAAATGGAGCAGTTCCGATTACGTGGCATCAAAATAATGAGAACATAGCAGGCTAACCTAAAATAAAAAGTAAATTAGGACAAAATTGCATAAAGTTTCACACTATAATACCCAGAAGGGAATCTAATGCTAGTGTCCATGCAAGCTTTTTGAGTGGCGCTTGAGCCACCATGGGAATGATGAAAAGTACAGGCTTCAGATGGATTTCATTCTTGAGATTTGCAACGCTTGTTAAGAGTTTCAAAAAAAAAGGTTATTACATTATTTTCACTTAAAACTTACTTAAACTGAAACGTATTGCAGAACATTAACATGAACATGTTTTTTAAGTATAGCCTGAACAATTTTAACTATCAGGGTATGCAGTGCTCTGTAACTGCGCTCCGGATATGGCATCACCAAATAATGAATTATTTTATTAAATCTCAACACATTTGTTTTTCCCTCCAAAGCAAGCATCATCTATTTATATAAATAAAAATACTGTATTGGGTGAGAAACAGTTAACTTATTATCTGCTGCGATGAGAGATGCATTTGCATCGGTAATCTGCCTCCAACACATAAACAGAGGCAGAGGAGGGTTATGACGAGTCCGTGTCAATTTGCAGCCGATTTGAATGACCTTCAACAGGATTCACTTATCAAAAAACATGAAATGTATGCGATTTACTGCACTGGCATGAGACGCTACATCTATGCATAGCAGTGAGTGCAAAAGACTTTAGTACACCTGTTGAGTACAACCCGTAAAGCTGCAACGTCACAGCAAACCGAGAAACCTAGTGGTCTTCAGCCTGTTTCAACAACAAAAGCATCATTATTGAGTGCCTTGCACTGCACCCCCCTATGCAAAAAAACAAAACAAACTGCAGAAAAAAAGCTGTAGACAGTTTGCTAGCTAATTGATTGATATGTGGGGTTTAACGTCCCAAAACCACTATATAATTATGAGCGACGCCGTAGTGAAGAGCTCCGGAAATTTTGACCATCTGGGGTTCTTCAATAAGCACCCAAATCTGAGCACACAGGCCTAAAACATTGCCGCCTCCATCAGAAATGCAGCTGCCGCAACTGGGGTTCGATCCCGCGACCTGCGGGTCAGCAGCCTAGTACCTTAGCCACTAGACCATTGCGGCGGCGAAACTTTATGTGACCTTGAGTCTACTGCTCAGGCATTGCAGAGTAATGCCTCTCAAAAGGGCAACTCACCAAAGAGCCTTAGCAGGTGAATGGCACCATATATTTGTGACATAGTGGTATCCGGCCTTTCATTTAAAACCTGCGTGTACAATAGAACATTAACTCAGATCACAATGTACAATACCTACTTGGCACATGATTATGGAGCCCAAGCTAGCATCACTAAAGAAGTTTATGACATCCAATGTGACACAGTTAAACTCTTATTAAAAGCAATTAGCAATATAAAAGTCATCATTACTCATTTTTGCTGCTTTAGCAGCAGTGGTATATTGCTGCTGAGTACTAAATGATTGCAGGTTCAATTCCCAACCAGTGTGAACAGGTACTTCCCGAGGGGGCAGAATGCAAAATAAATGCATTTGTGAATCTCAGCGCTACATACAGAGCTTTAGTGCAGCTTTGGGAAGTTTAACAGCCAAATAGAATCATCTTCCTGCAGTTACAGCAGTTTACACTGCTTGTTGTATGATGCAAAAACCTTTACAAATATGAATATGTGTGAACAAAAGTCACACAATTTGCACAGAAAAAAAATTGGGGCACTTTTTTTCACATGTAACATGCACAGTGAAATATGAAAGTTGTGGAATAAAGGCAATATTTTGTATGCAGGAGCACATGCTAAATGGCATTTGTGATCCCTGCCTTCCTGTATATGTTAATGTACTTAATTTTTTTTCGCTTGGTAGTGTTTAAGGTATGCACATACAAATGCACACTCACATGTACTAAAAGACATGTGATATAAGCATTCAGTTTTCTTTAAAAATATGTGCACCGGTGTAGGCCATTTCTACAAGGATGGAAATCCTGCAGACTCAATGGGGTCACAGCGTGGTTGCCCACCAAATTGTGTTCTTCAGTGAAATACAGAAGTAGAAAATCTATTGTGCCTATACATGTATAAAAAATGGCCTGTAGAATTATACTTCATTGCAAAATGAGCCATTGAAGTCACTGGCTGTAAACCTAGCCCACCGTCGGCGACTGCAATTTTGCCATAGCGTGAGTGATGTCAAGTGACACACGGAGGGGAGCTATCGTGTTCTACCCAAGTTTCAGCAGCTGCAAACTGTTCAATTTTAATGCCAAAATGAAGACAGCTCTAATATTGCCACTGCAGGCACAGCTGACCACGAAGCAATATCATTGGCCAAATACAGACGTTTAAAAAAGAAGCGGCTTGTTACGTCATGGCTCGCAAAAACACCACTATTGTCATACTCTTGGCCCACTCGCATGTTTATAAAAATGCTCAATATTAATTAAGTTCTTGACCTTCTGCAGTGAAATTTTTCAAGCTTGTTTGTGAACACCCAAGTATTGACCTATATGACACAGATTATGAGCGAAAATTCGGTGTCAGAAAGGCCCCTTTAACTAAAGGCAAATCCCCCTACAACGAAATTGATAGGACGTGTGAAAAAATTCATAGTCACGGAATTTCGTTGTAGCGGAATTCATCTAGTAACCACTAAATTTGGTAAGATCTGACAACGACTCGTCCTTTGGTCCCTTCAATTGCATGCGTTGAACTCTCGCCAACTCAGACGTGCCTGGCCGAGCACTAAGTGAACGTATTTTCTCGTGTATAATGTGATAAAAAAATATATAAAAATTTTGAGCTGAAGTTGGGGTGCGAATTTCACGAGAATTTCGGCACGCAAGTGGGCTTCACAGCACAACTCACGGCAATGTAATGAAGGCAGCCTACCGTCAATACGCGAGTAGTTTTTTCTTCCTCTCGTGGTTTGCGGCCGGGGATGCCAGTTATATGCAGGGGTAGGTTGTACAGAAGAAATTATGATATTCAGACGAGGCATGCTGAGTGCACATCGCTGCGAACAAGCGTGCCAAAGCTTAGCTAGAGACTAACTCATAACTGCAAGTAACTATGATGAAGCTCCGCACTACCGTGGCCATAAGTGAACAACAGGAAAGCCATAACTCTTCGTGTTGTCTTATGGCTTTATTGCCTTTATTCTACGGCTGTTTTAACTGTGCACCTTCAGATAATATTCGTTATCGATCAACAAGACGATAGTAACCAACCATGCACGGTTTCCAGCGCAGCGGTTCCGGCAAACAATACTAGCTCCATTTTCAATCTGTGCGCGCTGCGCTGGCTGCGCACGTGACTTAAGAACTGCGTCATTGCTATCTTTGTTCGCATTGTTACAGAAAGAAATATTGGGTTGAGTCGGTGCGTGTTGACTGCCCGAGTACTTTCGTGGACAGCCATGATCGCGTTCGACACCACAGCATTTGTGTTTACAGCAATCGCAGCAGAATGCAGTCACACTGGGACTAAGTGCGCGCTGCTCCCGTGTGCGCCTTCATGCGGTGTGGTTGTTATTCACGATCGCAGGGCTGGTGACGACAAGCAGTAGTTTAGTTTTGAGCACGACGTCAAAATATATGGCGGGGTTCCTTGGAAATCACGATTATGGCGCAGCCCATACGTACTTGCATCAGATCTACCGGTAGCATCATGGTGGATGGACGAGCTGTCGCAGAGCATCTCAATGACGATAAATTCAGCAGGATGTGCGTGTGCAGGCAGAAAGTGTGTATCTGTTGAAAACACAGTTGTTGCGATACTGCCTTGCGCTCTGGGTGTCAGACGTCGAGAAATGGTCGAGTAGAATTTCGCGGCAATCGAGGCAAGCTTCTTTTTATTACGGGGTTGTACTCGGAAAACTTCGTTAAAGCGGAAATATCCAGGAGAGGTATTCGTTAGACGAGCCATTTTTAACTTTGCTTTCTATGGGTGGCTGATGGGGAATCAAAAATCATTCGTTATAGCGGAAATTTTTTAGTAGTGGAATTCATTATAGAGAGATTCGACTGTGATACTGCTCCAGTTGGTTCTTAAACACGCATTCTAGCATACAGAGTCGTCCCTCACCAAACTCAAACACAGCACAAGAATAAAGATGTCAGTAATAAAAATTTGGGTTTCAGCTGTAATTGAACCCAGGAATCCAGCATAGTAAAGCATTCTACCACAGTGTGCTGTTCCAAAGTGCTTTTCATGAGAAAAACCGAACAGAGGCGTCATTTCAGAAGTCTTGCTAGCAGCTTGACAGGTCTATAAATATCTGAAGTCCGCAAAACAAATACATCCTGATAATGAAGATGTCTATATCTAGTGCATGCCATTCAGGCACTTATGATTGTGTGGAAATGTGTTGAACTACTACAGTCAGACTCAACCCTGCTTTTTACAGCAGCTTCCTTGCTTGGGTGCCACAATGATAACAATTTGTTCTATGCCGTAATATCACTGATTGTGCATTTCACTGACAAAGAAATTCAGATTTTCTACAAAGTGGCAGTTGCTATGGTAATGCATATTGTTTTGAAGTTGCGCCATCCCGCCGCCAGCTGACTGGTGCACACAAGGCATTGTCACTTTATCTTGTCAATTGTATCCCGCAAGGGTCCCCACTTAAAGTACTATATATCTTACAGCGTGGCCAGACATATTCCACCTAATAAACTTTGATCCCTCAGGGTAAGATAGCCGAGTAGCACTATTTTAAGACAAGCCATCTACAAATTCTATTATTGGTGACCAAACTTACATCAGCATACTGAGGATGTTCAAACTTGTACAAAAGTTGGCTTCCTAGCATCACATTGAAGTTCTCCTTGAGTCCATTTGTCACCTTGATGACGGCACTCTCCCTGTGTAAAGAGAAAGAAGGGCTTTTTTACTTTTTTTTTGCAGTTTTCTACAGAAGAAATCCTAAGTAGAGCAATACAGACTGTAATGGAAGTTTTTCAGTAGCGATGCTTCAAGCAACAGTAAACATAAGAAAGTGCCACTGAATGTAACTTCTTTTGAAAAAAAAAAAGAGAGAAAGAAAGAAATCCAGGTGCGCTCGCTCTGTCTGGACAAAGGGGGGCTAGCGAAGCTTAGTGTGTGTGTGTGTACCAAAAGTACTACTTTTCTTCACTTCTTTTCATCACATTGTGCAATGGTTCCTCCCAACTGTTTCCTTCCTCCATGCTGGGAATTGGACTTTCATCCACGTACTTAGCAGCACAGCACTTTAGTTGCCACAGGCAACAACAACGGTCATGCGTGCGTGCCCACGCAACAATGAAATTTAACAATGTGAAATGACAAGTCACTTCACAGAAGATCAGATTGCTATATGAGAAATGGCTGGTCACTGACAAGCCGGTGCAACTTCAAAGGCCTCATTTCTTTGCCCTCATGGATGCCTAGTTACTACCATATAACCCCAAAATCTATGAGTTATCAAAGCTTCACTTTGAATTTTTAAAAAATGTTCCAATAGTGCAGCTACATTCCATTTATTGAAGCCCTCCTCATGCATAGACAAGCTGCATAAATACCACCACCAGTGTAAAAAGCCCCGAATTATTCAAGCAGCGATGGCTGAGCTGCCACTAAGCATGAAAAAAAGTTTAAAAACACACAAGGACGCAGTGCTTGTGCGAGTTAAAAGAAGTATGAAGATGATATAGAGGTTTCATTTCAATGTGAACATTTTGTGTAATCCACGTGGCATGCATGCCAACCAAACCCACGATAATGCTCATGCACAATGGTAACCACTGGCTGCTTCCTGCACATATGTACTGATGGCACTGCAAATGGATTCGTTTTTGCAACTCGTCTATTTCACTGCGAATCTAGAAATGGGCACCCTGAAGTTCACAAGTTTCATTGAACAGAATAGGGACGAGCCTGTAAGCTGGCTGGCTTCTATTTCAAGATTACAGTGTGTATGCATAGTAAAACATCAGTGTTACAATCAGAGCTTGTACCAATTTAGGTGTGGTACGAATTTTCCTGTGGTCCCAGTTATGGCTTATTAGCCTGCAATGTAATGAAGTAGGGTTGTTGCTAACTGATTTTTACCCTGCGAAGTTTGATTCGAACATACGCTAGCATGCAGGTACGAACGGGTGCTGCCCGCGTGATCGAGAAATATATGCGGCAATCAAAGTGTGAGGGTGTGGGAAACGGAAGTGCGGGCTTGTGAAGCACGCTGTAGTCTCCAAGATCACGAGTGCAAATCTTGGAGGAGTAAATGTGCCTTCATGTGACTTTGCGTTTGGATTACAGATTGCGCTTGCATTAATTTTTTTCTCCTTTTTCTTTTTTTCAATTTGTCAATGAGGGCTGCTGTGCTCGATGCAACGTCATTGTACTGCTGCGTTCACACACGCCTGTCGATGCAAGCCATGACCTTAAAATCAGACATCCTACGAAAGGTGAACAAGGACAGAAAGAAAAAGTGGATTTGTTTGGCTAAGTAGTTAGGCTTTGAAACATCAATGTGCTTCATTGTTGGGGATGCGCACACCTGCCAGCTTTCTGGTTTGCACGGGACACTCTTGACGAACCTCCCGATTGTGCAGGCACAACCGCAAATCTCCCGAAAAACATTTCCAATACCAACATAAGAAGTAGGAGTATTTTGTGAAAAATCCTTCCGACATGTGCTCATAAATAACACGGTACGCCAAGAATATTCGCATTCATATTGTTGCTTTCAAGGCCCACTGGCATCTCTCAATTTCAACCTGTTGCAGCAATGTAGTTTTCCGTCACTGAATGAATACTTGCGAAACCACTTTAGCACGTAACCAATGATAATACACCCCATGATAAAATGTAACACCTTTGCCGGTCAGTGCTTTTTTTTTTTTTTAAGTTTCAAACGAATAGTAGTGCCACATACAGGCACGTGTTAACCTTTTGTGGCACACACGGGTGGATACAAGTTTTTGCGAAAAGGAATCAGCTTCTGGGAGATCCTGTTATATACTCTTATTTGAGCGTACACTGAAAGAAAAATTTTAGGACCCTTAAGCTTCGCCTTCAAGAGTTGAACACAATAGCGTTATCCTGTACCGAGTGCATACTTCAACCACTTAATGCATACTTCTTATTGCATGATGTTACTACAAAAGTTTCAATTCTGGATGAATACAATGTAATTGATAAGGATGAAAGTGGCTTGAGTTAGTGAAGCTTTTGCATATGGCTGCATTCTGTGTAATGGGTGGCGCACTTTAAACAACAAGCAATTATGCATGTCAAATGTTTTCGAACTTGCTATGCACCACAACGTGGACTTAAAAGAATACGCACACTAATTTGTGTGCCTTTTGTAATGGGTGGCCAGCTTTAAACCACGAAGACGTTAAAATAATATCATGTTCTGATGCCCAAAGACAATGTATGCTTGTATCATGCAATATTACTGCAATATTATGTCTTGTACTGTGAAGGCCGTATACAGACCTCCAGTGTTTGTAAACAATCGAAGTTATTTTCACTGCATTTTCAAGCAGCGGAAGTTGTTTTCACTGTATTTCCAAGCAGATGCGTATCTGTGATGTAGAACACCTGCTTGCCATACAAACAGCCAGACTTTGATCCTTACTCAGACCCGATAATTTCTTTCATGATTTGGCGGTCACGGACAAGATTATTATTTTTTACTCACAAGCAATGATACCGGCACGGACACTGGAATTTTTGCAAAACGAGCTCTTGACTTCAATCGTGTTAAAAGTAAGCGGCGGGCAGTCCAAGCCGCCCCTATGAACTTGGTAGTTATAGCACATGAATGCTTGAATAATATGCAGTTATTCATAAGCAACTACCTTGTTAAACTCCACAATAAAAAAAATGGACCACAAACAATGCGCTCAATCACTCGGTTCACTGAGAATCGATGATGTGCATGAGCTACCTGACAAACATCTATAATTGTTATCACAATATAAGAAAACACAGTAATTTTGTCAAAAGCAGTGGAAGCATGTGCAAGTAACCCCAATGCAGCTTTAAAGCTCGTACACAAAGCCGGTTTGTCAGTTCCTGCAAGCACACAGCCCGAACACTGTCCAGTTTCGGCATGACACAAAAGAGTGTTCTCTTACGAGTGCCAATGCTTTCACAAGCACACAGCCCGAACACTGTCCAGTTTCGGCATGACACAAAAGAGTGTTCTCTTACGAGTGCCAATGCTTTCACATACCACATCTATTACGAACAGCGAACGTAAACACCATGTTAGCCGTAAGCAGTGGCTGGAACAATGGAATAATCTGGCGCTTCTCGTCGGCCGCGAAGAAATGACAGGGAGGTTATTTGCGAGCAAACCGTATTTCAAGCATCCCAGTATCATCTATCTGAACAAAACAGCACACGAAAACATGTTGGCATTGCAGTTTTTTACAGCCGCCGCATGTCGATGCGTATGCTCTGTATGTGTTCGTGCGGAGTGAGAGCACATATGGAGTGGAAATGCGCATGGCGGCCGCTAGATGGCAGCAAATTTTGCATAATGTCTTCAAAGGGCAGTCAATAGAGAAATGAGCTACAGGCAAATAGAGTTATACACCACAGGTAAGCTAAAGTAAGGTTACTCACGTGTTAGATGAAATTCCTTTTACTGACGTCTTCTGTTTCACATAATCCGCGAGAATATGGTCCACAGTGACATTGCAGGGAAGCTGTACAAGCTGCATGCAGACACAGCAATCGCACATTTAACATCACAACACCAAGTACAAAAAAAAATAATCAAAGCATAGTCCATCAATTATTGATATTGACATGTGGGGTTTACTGTCCCAAAACAACCATATGATTATGAGAGAGGCCGTAAAGGAGAGCTTCAGAAATTTCGACCACCTGGGGTTCCTTAATGTCCGCCCAAATCTGAGCACACGGGCCTACAGCATTTTTGCCTCTATCGAAAATGGAGCTGCTGCAGCCGGGATTTAATCCCGCGACCTGCAGGTCAGCAGCCGAGTACCTTAGCCACTAGACCACAGTGGAGGGGCACGGCATTATTATTAATGAAGAAAATTTTAAAAGGAACACTAATGACAGAACCTGGTATTCCAGACTAATTCTATTCATGTCACATGCCTCTATAATATGCAAGCCTATATAGACTACACAACACCCACATTCAACACTCATTCCAGATTCAAATGAGTAATTTTTAGCCATTAATATGAGCAGTGAAATACTATGTCTTTTTAATCTTCTTTATGTGGTTGACACAGAGTATCAGGATTTCAATGAAAGCTGTCCGATGCAGTAAAGTAATAAGCCATTACCTTTTTTTGTTTCGTGGTAAGGTCCCAGTCGTGTACAAGCCATGATTTCAGTTCCTCTGGTATTCGCACCTTGATCTCTAGTCGGAACAAAAATGCTTCCTCCTTTGGAGGAAAAATCCTTTAGCACAGCTATCGTGAAACTAGACATGCGTTATAGTAATTATACACTTATGGCTCCATCAAAAATGTAGGCTAATGCTGCAACAACTTATCACAATGCAAAACACTACACATCCAAAATTAAATTTCACAATGGAGCTTCTTTCGAGATTTAAGGAGCAGTTCTATCCATGACTGCTTGGACTTCAATGGCTAGCTGACGCCGAAGTTTTCCCACACCTCAAAGTTTAAAGAGAGTGTGGTTAGAATATCTCACCGACTCAACATGGCGGTCCAGACGGCTTCGTTTCTTTCTGTGGCTTTCGCCACCAGACTCTGAAGCCTGACTAGCAGTTGGCTGGTGGGAAGCAGCTGCCGCCGCCGCTGCAGCACCTGTTCACATGACAAGTGAAGCACTTTGACGTGGAAACTGAAACCTCCTCACGCGCAGGTTAAGCCAAAATGCCACCATAGCAAACAACTCGTAAAAAATAACAAAAACTGTCATCTACCCATTTGTAGCACAAACATACAAAAAAAAATGCACACGGATTTTTCAGCAAATGGGTAAATCAATAATGAAAGATTGACAAAATCAGGAAGTTTGCACTAAGCCGCGCAAAGCCTGGCTGAGCGAAGCATGGGTGCAGCTTGTACTTCCAGTCAATCGTCACATCTAGCTTCGAGATGCGAGTCATCTGCCTTGAGAGTACGCAGTACTTTAAGGCATCCCATGGCTGTCTCTGCATAATCGGGCACAGCCAGGCAATGCACTGTAGAGTGGAGTTGTCACACGTCTGCACCAATGACCGTGGCTGGCTAACGTGCATGTGCGGCTCGGTCAGACGGTGGAGTATCTGGGCTCAACGCTTGCTTCCTCTTTCTATCTAGTTTTCTCTTTTCATGCCCACGGCTTTAAACTGCTATGGGACACTATGCACGTTGGTCTCCATCACAGAACACAACTTTGCATGGCGTCACTCGAGCTACGCTCTGCATCCCATGGCTTCAGATTGCTATAAGACGCCATGCAGTGGTCTCCCTCACAGAGCCCATGCTGTGCTCAGTCGTTACTAGGCAACAAAGTGACAGTTTTTGTTTTTTTTTTTCAGCACCACTGCCATTGTTATGGTTCGACCGTCGGTAGGGCACGTGCTAAGCTCGGCAGTTGCTAGCCAATGGCGCAGCAACTTGTTTAGCAACACCACTGCCATCTCTGTAATTTGATTTACAGCTTTGCTGTTGCAATTCATCCTGGTTTAGAATTTAGCCACCTAGGCCAACACATTACTAAGACGCTTGCCTTACCACCTGAGCTAACAAGGCAAGCATATCACAGCGCGATGGCATATTGATAACTTCCAGCACATGAACATGAAACATCAAAAGAACAGCTCTGCAGTGGCCTGCTAGGCCAAGGAACATTTAAGAAAAAGTTACTTTTTACCTCCACGAACCTCCTTTTCCCGTCATGCTTTCTCATAACTGATTTTTCGAACAAGGCATTCTACGAGCAGAATAACCAAGTTACAAATATCGACGGTGTGTGGAGGAAATTTCACGCAATCCAAAAAAAAAGGAGCAAAGTGAATAGCCTACGTATAATGCTCACAATATCACATGTGACATCATAACTTCAAATGCAACAAGTGGTATGTGGAACCGTTTCAGACAACCATGTTGTATTGCTGCGAACCTAGCCACAAAAAGTGATGTTGACACTGATATAAGTGTATGAGCCAATAGTGTTCCCGACACAAGTAAACACAGGTATAGGCGTGCACCTGACTATAGGTGCTACTTCAACCTAAATTAGTGTTTCTATTCCATGAGAACTGTGCAAAGCAGACAAGAGAGCCTTCACACATACCTTTCTGTTTGTGGGGCTTTTCTAGGGACGGAGTTGTACAGCGTTCCTTCTCAACCTCTTTTTTCGGTTTAGTACCTTTGTTCTTTTTCCCCTTTCTGGAAAGCAATGCAGAACATTGGTTAACATGAACCTTCATTTTTTTTTTCTTTTTGGCAGTCCTCGTTGTTATTCACTATCCACGAGATCTAAAAGTTTTATCTGTATTGAAGCCCTCATACCTCCATGAGTTGTGAAGTGTAGCTGTCTTGAAATTTAGCTTAGCAAAAGTATGCACATTAAAAAAACTACACAAAACTGTTTAGCTCGTTCGAGGGTACACCTTACTAACGAAGGTTATGTCGAAGGGTATAGGTTGCATAAGAACGACACATCATCTTCATTCCATTGTCGTGTGTAAATCAGATAATTGCCACGTGTGCTAAATTAAACTCTTGCATCCACTACTTTCAGGTCTTGGAAAATGTTTTCCAAGACCTTTCAGGTCATGGCAAAAAAATTTCTAGGTCCTGAAAGTAGTGGACGCACGAGTTTTAGTTAGCACTCATGTCAATTTTCTGAGTCAGCAGAGCGATGAATTGGGCTAATTGATTTCTTGTTGCACTTTGAATGACGAGACTAAGGTAAAAAAGCGAATGCAAAATAGGTGGTGCGCAAACTCACAAGTGGTTTATTCACATCTTGCAAAGTGTTAAATATAGGTTAACAATCTGATATGATGGATGGGGTCATCACGAACAGACTAAATAAAGGTAAACAAAGATAATGCACGCATATTGCATATGCCATCATAAGCAAAGACAAACTTTTCGCATATGTCACCTTCTACAAATTTTATTTCTGCCAGTTTTAGGATTGATAAGAGTGTACTGATACATTCCTGTTTTGCAGCTATGATAAAAAGGGCTTTTTTTTATCTTCCTAACGTCTTCACCACCACCATGGGCTAACTATGTGGTGACCCTGAAATTGAGGAAAATTTGAAGAATGTGACATACACAATGGCATTTGTCATATGCGTGAATTATCTTTGTTTACATTTAGTCTTTTTGTGATGTCCTGCCCTCCACCTCATCCATCCTATCTGACACTTTGCAAGATGTGAATAAACCACTTGTGGGTTCGCGCACCACCTGTCCTGTAGTCTCTTTCTCATCCTCATCTGCAGCGCAACACTAAATCATGAAGCAGCGAGGTGTATGCAAAAATTTTAAATTCTGCTTTTTGTTGTATGCAATATGTTGGCTGCCACAGCTCGTTTCTACGGAGATGAGTGACACAGATGCTACATTTTCGTGATGAAATTAACATGTTCTTACTTCTAATACAGCACTTGTGTCATATAGGAAAGATGGGAGCACGGTCACTGGAGTCCGAGGACGGGGCACACCTGCGAGAGCTCCTTTCGGCGTCGGTAGATGGCGTAGAGCAAGTCCAGTAACAGTAAGTCCAGTAAGTCAGAGCTACACTGTCGTCGAAGGTCGTCGGCGGCAGGAGGTGACGTAGCCCAGTCGGCCAGAGCCACGCTGACACCGGAGATCGCAAGCGCGCGGAGCGCGCGAGCGCACGACCGGTCGGCCCGGAATCCAGCAAGCAAGTCAATTCACATCAGAGCGTGAACAACTTATACGCAGACCAAGTCATCCTCAGTATGACAAAGGTAGCTCGCCACAGCTCTGCGCAAGACAGAAAACGGTTCCATGCCGCCAAATAACGACAACTTAAGAAAGAACTGGTTCTCTTACCATCTTGAAATCTAGCTTTCGGCGCCATGTTGTTTACCGACAGAATAGTATATTATTCTAGTGCACTATAAGTCCGTTCGATTTACCTGCACCAGTCGGAACCGGTTCACAGCTGTGCACGCGAAGTTAAGAAATTGTGCAGCGCGAGTTCAGCGGCGCAGGCACAGCACGACACCCGAAACGAATGACAATGTGCCGACAAGGTGCTGGGCTTATTTCTTTTCGCTTAATTTACAACGTTCAGCAAACACTGAACGATGGCGAATCGAACATGCGCACAGTTTAAGAGGCGCGAACATCTTGACAAAACCCACCGCGTTTGTATAGGCGGGTACGGCGCCTAAGCTGGCAAGGTTCCTTTTGGCGTTGCATAAGTCAGTTGCCAGACTTTGGGATTATTGTTCTCAAATTGCTGCTAAATTTGGCTAAAAATTTTTTTCTGTAGTTGTGGCTTTTTTGTAAGAGTTCGGTGCCATCCGCGGTGCATTTCGCGAGTGCATGAGCGACGCTGGCCGTTTTAGTTAACGGAATGAGCCGAGCAGAAGTCGAGCGTGGTGCTGCCGTGCAATTAAGAGGCCGTTTTAATTTCGTTTAATTATCGGAATGAAGCGAGCCTAGCAGAAGTATAGCGTGGCACTGCCGTGCAATTAGGAGGCCAATTCAATTAACGGAATGAACCACGCATTACAGAATTTGTTTTAATTAACGGAATGAACCGAGCCTAGCAGGAGTCGAGCGTGGCGCTGCCGTGCAATTAGGAGGCCAATTTAATTATCGAATTGAACCGCACTTCTGCTAGGCACGGTTCATTCCGTTAATTAAAACGGCCTCTTAATTGCACAGCAGCGCCGCGCTCGACTTCTGCTAGGCGCGGTTCATTCCGTAAATAAAACGAATTCTGTAGTGCTCGGTTCATTCCGTTAATTAAATTGGCCTCTTGTTTACACGGCAGCGCCGCGCTCGACTTCTGCTAGGCGCGGTTCATTCCGTTAATTAAAACGGCCTCTTAATTGCATGGCAGCGCCACGCTCGACTACTGCTAGGCACGGTTCATTTAGCGTCGCTCGTTCGCGAAATGCACCGCGGATGGCACCAAATTCTCACAAAAAAAACCACAACTACAAAAAATTTGCAGTCAAATTTAGCAGCAGTCTGGCACAACAACCCTCCCAATTTGGCAACCACTCATGCACCACCAAAAGGAACCTTGCTCTTAAGCCGCCTAAGTGCTGCGTCGTCTGCTCAGCTGCTCGCGCGGCTGCACAAAGCCGGCACCGTCAGCGTAGGAGGTGCAAGAAAATCGTGAACTAGTGCTACCCCTTTTCTGTACCTTTCTAAACAAATGGCAGGGTTCAGAGGCCGTCAATGCTGCACCATGAAACGAATGGCAAGGTGCAGCACCCCATGAACTGGTTCACGTGGTGCAGGCGAATCGAACGGACCTTATAAGAGACGAGACTTTCGAACACGGAGGATCCTCCGTGCCCTCGAACTTAGACAATTTCCACCACGGAGGAAGGAAAAGGTTCCTCCGTGATTTCCACAATGTTGGCAGCAAAAAAAAAAATGATGCACAATGTTGCCCACTAAAGAGTAGCCCTCGTTTTGCGCATGCGCAAAAAATCTGAGGACGTTTGTTGCTGAGGTACAACCAACGCCTCCTAGATTTCTTGTGCCTGCCGGATGAGCGCGAAACGCCGGTCATCTAAGGCAGCGCTGCCTACGTAGGGATAAAGGTTTTGTACTCAGCCTTTAAGATTGGCAATTTTGCGTTTGCTATTAATTTCAGAGGATGCCTTGTATTTCAAAAGTTGCTAGTTGCTTGTTGAATGACGGCGTCACTTACGTAGGGTTAATTATGACTACACTTACGTTATTTAAAACTTTTTAACCTTATTTTTGTTGCATAGAAGCTCCAAAAACGTAAAAACTTATTTGAAGACACCCCTATTTGAGTGGCGCCATTACTGTAGTTCTGACGACCGCCGCTTCCAAAGCGACCACTGATAATCCGGCAGGCACGGGAAATCTAGGAGGCGTTGGTACAACCGAGAAAGACTATATTTCGTGCATTTCTCTCTAGATGTGTAGGCGCTGGCATGTTGCTGTCTCAAGCTCGCGCCCTGCTGTTCTTTGGCCTTGCTCGAGCGAAGTTTTTCTTACACCGTGCTTTGTCTCCGCGAATCGTACAGCTCTCTAGTAGACAACGTAGCACGCAAATCACTGCTACGTAGCCATTTTGTCAACACTGTTATGCCAGCGAGTCCGCAGCAAACGTCTGTGCCTCTGAAAAAGGCAATCTGTGTCAAGGCCAGCCCACGAGTCCGCCTGACGCGAACAACTCAACGGCGTCAACAGGCGACGGCGCCTTTCTGGCGTGCACGTGCAGTGAGTCACCTCAGCAAGCGAGCCCGTCGAGTAAACAACCGGCGTCTTCCTGTCTGGCGGGTCTGACGCAATGCGCGGCGACGTCACTCGTCCTTGGGTGCAGCCACCTGCAGCGCAGCCTCTCCAGGTTCGGTGAGAGAGAATGACGCGGCCCAGCGGCGACCCCCATTGGACGAGTCTGACCTCACGACCAGCGGCGCTTCTGGTTGGACATTTGTGTTGAACCCGGTGCATATAAAAGAAGCCCTGCGGCGCGTCGCGAGCAGCAGACCTGTCGGAGAGCAGCCATATGTGTTAGCAGCAGTCCTATGTGAGAGCTGACATATGTGATGTGAGAGCCGACATGTGTGTCGCAGTTGAGCTGTGTGACAGAGAAGAGAGCTATGTGATAGAGAGATGAGCTGTGTGTCATAGAAGAGTGCTATGTGTTAGCAGTCCTATTTGAGAGCAGACCTATGTGTTAGAAAGGAGAGCTCGGCTCTTCGAGTCTCTGTCGGCCCCAGTGCCGAATTTGTAACGCCTCTGTATATATGCTGTACATAAACCTTGTTTAACTCACCGTCGTCTCGTCCGCTCGTCTATCAGCTCTGCGCAGAAGCAGTCGCGAGCTGAGAAACCTACGCTACCAAACGGCTGGTGACCTTCCCTGCGGAGTTCGAAGCAGTGGCGCCTTCGGGACCGTGTTGGCGTCGCCGTCTTTCGAAACAGTGGTTGCAGCGGTGAGATTTCGAGGCGCCCTTCGTAACGTAGACGGAGGTGCGCTTCGCAACAGTGGTTGGCAGCTGCGGGATCGGCCGGCGTCAGCGACATCGATGCGGTGAGTGCCTGATGTTTTCCCCTCAGTTCACCAGACTACTCTAGCTCAGGTTGTAGTAGTTTAGAGAAGGGCTGTGTGAAGCATTGAAGTGAGCTTTGATCGTTTCAAGCCAAGTCGAAGCGCTTTGAAACCAAAGTTAATGCGGAGGGGTTAAACACGGGAGTGTGAAAAATGTCTTGCGCGTCTTGCTAGTTGACTTATAGTGGGTACGGCAAGTAAATTGTTAACAGGGGCAAACAGCAAGAGGCTAGTGTGAACGATGGATAACCTTAAAGTGATGGAACTTATCGAAATTTGTGAGGAACTCGGCATCACTTTGGGCAGTGCGAAACGAAAGCAAGCGATCCTTGAGATCATGAAGGATGAAGAGTGTCGGCTGAGGAAGTCGATGAGGCCTGGGCGGATATCAAAGCACGCCGCACTTCCCGATAGTTTTCCTTATTTTTTTCTCTAACAACCCGGAGCAGCTTCTCAAAGAGCAGGGTAAATCGTTCTTCTCCAACTTAGCGTACATGGCCCTCACGCGATCGCAAGCGCGGATGCTTTCGCGGGAGCTTGATCTTGTTCTGTGTGGTAAAACAAGTTCAAAAGCAGCATATCTGTGTGATCTTAGTGGCGAGTCAACGGAACCTCAAACACGAAATTCTCCGTGTGCGTCGTTTGAGCAGTCACTCGAGCGGCCCGTCGCCGAAGCGACCGGCGCGGTATGCGTAGGGGGAGACGACATGGCGCCATTGAGTCAGAGCGAGAGGGTTGCAACGCTCTCGCCTGTAGCGGAAAGTTGGAGTGAGCTGTCGAGGGTTGATCGAGAAACGCTCATTCGAGAGCAGCGTGAGCACCTCTGAATAAAAGCGCTAATGGAAAGCGTAAACTTAGGAAAAAAGAAAAGGAATGTTTCTTTTTTGAGAAAGCAGGGCCCCTGTATCGGAGCTACACAAATGCGCAAGGTCGCAAATATGAACAGCTCTTGATGCCACAAAAGTATCGTCGCCAACTATTGCAACTGGCGCATGAAAACGCATGGGCAGGGCATCTCGGCATAAAAAAGACCAAGGCTAGAGTTTCCCTTGAGTTTTATTGGCCGAAATGCTGGAAGGATGTCGAAGACTTTGTACGCTCATGCGACACTTCCCAGAGAGCGGGGAAATTCGCGGACAAGTGGAAGGCACCCATGAAGCTTTGTGATACCAATTATGAAGTGAAATTAGGAAGGCGGCTGAACAAAATTTACCACAGTGACTTGATGAAACCATACGTTCAACGTCAAGTGGTCGTAAATCTGCTGTTGATTGCTTCAGAGGAAGAGGGAGCAGAAATTTTGAGTTCTAGTGATGTAATCGAAAGGGGATAGGAGGTAACCTTGGAGCAGTTGAACCTAGAGCCTTGGTTAAGTGAAGTCCAGAAGAAGGAGCTGAGAAGGAATGTTCCTTTTTATGATGATGATGATATGTGAGGTTTAACGTCCCAAAACCACTATATGATTATGAGAGACGCTGTAGTGGAGGGCTCCGGAAATTTAGACCACCTGGGGTTGTGTTCCTTTTTTTTTTATGAAAAATCTGGACTCCCCTATTGTAGTTACACAGATGTGCAACGTCGCAAGTACGAGCAGCCCTTAGTACCGCATAGGTATCGTCGCCTAAAAGTGGCCGTTTACTGAGATGGAGCATGATGCTCCAACAGCTCAACTTAGACGTTCGCTACAAAAAAGGAAAGCTAAGCGCTAATGCAGCCACATTGAGCCGTGCGTTTAGTTAGTACCTTCTCCACCTTTCGGTTTCTCGCTGGCAATTCGGGGCAAAATTTTGACCTCATCACGACCTGAGCTGAGCGCTCTCGTCCAGAGTGAGCTCAAGGAGTGAACTTTATGTTTAATTCTATTTCCTTAAGCCTTATCAAATGCTTTGGATAGTTATTGTACGCGTAAAAAAATTGAGTTCTCATTTTGAGAGTCTTGTGTCCCACATGTGCCTCTTGATGTAGAGGGAACAAAATTCCGATAGACACGTAGCTAGGTATATGTTGTACTATACTTTGTCTGGTGTTCTGTCGCGTGACCGAGGGCACTTGCTTGTGTCGTGTGTTGTCTGTTGTCGAACCGTTCTTGGCAAGTTGCAGAACCAACAAGTGCTGAAACCAAAGATCGCCAGTAGAGACGAGCGAAGCTGGTCGACAAGTTGTGGCGACAAGCCAGCGGTGCTGGGATCCGTCCTCAAGAATGGGATGTGTTCCCGGAACAGAGTCTGGAGCTGCATTCTCCCCATGGCCCTGTAGGCGAACCTGGAAGGACCTGGCGAACGAGCGCGCCTGACATCCGAACCACGTGGAAGTAGCTCGTCTTTCCGGCGCATTGTCTGGCGGCGGGGGTGCTGTTATGCCAGCGAGTCCGCAGCAAACGTCCGTGCCTCTGAAAAAGGCAATCTGTGTCAAGGCCAGCCCGCGAGTCCGCCTGACGCGAACAACTCAACGGCGTCAACAGGCGACGGCGCCTTTCTGGCGTGCACGTGCAGTGAGTCACCTCAGCAAGCGAGCCCGTCGAGTAAACAACCGGCGTCTTCCTGTCTGGCGGGTCTGACGCAATGCGCGGCGACGTCACTCGTCCTTGGGTGCAGCCACCTGCAGCGCAGCCTCTCCAGGTTCGGTGAGAGAGAATGACGCGGCCCAGCGGCGACCCCCATTGGAGGAGTCTGACCTCACGACCAGCGGCGCTTCTGGTGGACATTTGGGTTGGACCCGGTGCATATAAAAGAAGCCCTGCGGCGCGTCACGAGCAGCAAACCTGTCGGAGAGCAGCCATATGTGTTAGCAGCAGTCCTGTGTGAGAGCTGACATATGTGATGTGAGAGCCGACATGTGTGTCGCTGCAGTCCTATGTGAGAGCAGACATGTGTGTCGCAGTTGAGCTGTGTGTCAGAGAAGAGAGCTATGTGATAGAGAGATGAGCTGTGTGTCAGAGAAGAGAGCTATGTGATAGAGAGTTGAGCTATGTGTTAGCAGTCCTATTTGAGAGCAGACCTATGTGTTAGAGAGGAGAGCTCGGCTCTTCGAGTCTCTGTCGGCCCTAGTGCCGAATTCGTAACGCCTCTGTATATATGCTGTACATAAACCTTGTTTTATTTGCCGTCGTCTCGTCCGCTCGTCTATCAGCTCTGCGCAGAAGCAGTCGCGAGCAGAGAAACCTACGCTACCAAACGGCTGGTGACCTTCCCTGCGGAGTTCGAAGCAGTGGCGCCTTCGGGACCGTGTTGGCGTCGCCGTCTTTCGAAACAGTGGTTGCAGCGGTGAGATTTCGAGGCGCCCTTCGTAACGTCGTCGGAGGTGCGCTTCGCAACAACACCGCGGTTACTGTACTACTTGCTCGATCGACAGACGTAACGAGCTGTAGTGCGCTGCCTTGCCACAAAAGGTAAACAGTAAATTGTTTAGTTGTCCTCTGCGCGGTTGATCGCTATCCACTATGTAATGGCCAGAAATACCTTTCATATCAGACAGCGTGACGTAATAAAGAGCTATGCTGCCGGGATTTGATAACACTTTCTCAGAGGCTTCCAATGCAGATAAGCATTAAATTGCTGAATTCCTTGGCACCTGTTATAGCATCCTGAAAAATTGTGTAACTTGCTCCGAGCCATCCTCTAATCACGCTGATATGCGAGAATGGTGAAATCAAACTGTGTTTTGCGTCGGCCATTTAGCATTGGAGAATAACGCTGGTGTAATTGTAATGGCCCCAAATGATTAGGTTGAAATATACATCCGCACGCTTTTGTGGAACTGTTCTGCGCTTAGTTCCATAGAAAACTAAAATCATTGCTTCAAGCGCGTTAAAAGAAGAAACACCTTTGTTCTCCGTAGCGCACGTACAAAGGCAGTGAGGCCGAAATTGTGCATTTCAGTTTAGTAAATTTGTATTCCTATTTACTGTGTGCTTCTCCGCAGTGCACGTGCACGGCTGTGAAGCCGAACGTGTCAATTCCAGTTAAGTCATTTTTCAATTAACTTTACCTCGTGCTTCTCCGCAGCGCACGTGCATAGCAGTGAAACCGAACTTGTTAATGCATATCATTGTTTGCTTTTCTTGCAGGCATAGAAGTGAGCATTCCTAGTTAAAACAGTGCGTATTTTCCTTTACGTTGGTGGAACGACTTAAATTTTTCTTGAATTATGTGGAGGCATTTGTCATTGACTTGCCACCAAAATCCTAAACTGTCATATTACGGAAGAACATGTCATCTTTTGGTGCTCTCTACACACTGCTATACCAGGAAATCGACATGGAGGCTGCCCCCTGTGCGAATACATACTGGGTGACAGAAGCGTCATGGGATGAATCCGTAAGCTACTATTCAGTCGAGCTGACATCCTCAAAGCCCAGAGATCGGGATCACGCATTGACCCAAATTTACTGACACACTCACTACTACGCTCCACTGTGTACCGAGACAAGTACCCCTGGAGCGTAGTGGTGCCAACACTTACACATATCATGTACGAGTGTACTTCATGTCCCAGTGAAGTTAACCTAATATAGACCAACACAATACCACATCGGTCATTAGAATCGCAACTTTTTGAGAAGGCCTTGAAGAGCCTATTGGTTGCCTTGGACTAGGCCCCATTAAGCGGGTAGTCGATGAAGCCCTAAGAGCCCTTCGGTCTGAAGAACGCTACAGCTATATAAATGTTCCCTCTATTCTTGCTACAGCCCAACATATGCAAGCTTGTTTGGACAACTTGCTTTGCTAATATCTGTACCTTCTGCCTGTGTGGTGCAATGGCTTCTCAACTTTGCGGGTGGTGGTGTACCTTCTTAAGCAGGCAGTCTGCAACTGAAATGAGGAATAGCTTGAGATGGCCAGCACCAGTCAGCCTTTCAGCTTGACGCTGTGGGCAAGGTTTGCCCAGAGTGCCTGAGGCACGATGTGGCTATAGCTCATTTAACAAGGCGGACTTCAAAGGCAGTAGTGGTATGTTAGTGCATGGTTCATTGCACCAGCAGAGGCTAACACCTATACAACGAAACCGGATATCTAAACATCTTATTTGGCCATTTACTGGGAGTTCGTGGGTTAGGCTAAATGGGCTCATCACATTAGAAAACATATCAAGTAGCACTTTGCTTTCTAGTTCTAAGCCACGCAGGTCACGATTTAAAACAATGAGGTAATCATGAGTTACATATTGGAATATACTAAGAACATTTTTATCGGTGATCGAGCCATTGAGTTCATAATTGAATTGAGCATGAAGTGGGTCTCTAAGAACCGAGCAGTGCAGGAACTAGTGCATACGCCTTGCTTCTGTAGATGTGGGATCCCTCCAAACATTTCATACATAGATTGATAATAAAAGCTTGGAATTTCTAAGAAACCGCTAGCAGAAATCTCTGCAGAGTTTTGGAAAGCAATGAAATCGTGTTTCTCAGTAGAATGCTCAACACACTCATGGATTTGGTTATGAGGTAGGGTATAAAAAAGATCTTCGATGCCAATCGATAAAGCCTGATAGCACTTGTCAGTGAAAGTGTTAAAGACGTCCAAAACCTGGTTAGATTTAGTCACCATAAAAAAGGTCATTTTTTACTAAAAGCTGGAGATTACGCTGATTCAGATTCATTGACAATGGTTCAAAAAGGTACATTTATCTTGTGCATTTTTGCACTAAGAAAGAAATTTAAAAATTGTTTTTGCTGTTATTGATTGCCTTAACCAAATTTGTAAGGTTAAGCTTGTCACACAGTCTTTTTGCATTAGACTTCTGTTTACTCAATGAAACATTGGAGTGAGAATCGACTGCAGAAATCGCTTCTCTTGACTTTGATTCAAATATTTTTGCTCAGTAAAACCGTAAACCACCTTCCTCATCGGCCAGGAGAATGTGGATAGAGTGGTCGCGCAGAAGAGAAGCCGCTCATCAAATGGTTGGGTCGGGTTTAAAGTTCTTGCAGCTGTTAAGAATGTTTGCACCTTCTGAAAGACAACGTGCACTATCATTGGCAGAGGCTTCATATGAAACCTTACGTAGAAAAGAACACTGTACGGGCCTTAACTCCCTGAGTGCCGCAGCAAACTTCGGTCCAAGGGAAGGAGCACAGGTTACGAGGGCTGACAAAGTTACTTCACCGATGATGTGCGCTTTGCATTGTGACTCTTACCTATGTGGGGTAAACTAGGTCCTTAGTCTTCTCAGAACGGTATCAATATACGTGCTATTTCCCAATAAACATTGTAGAAAATTCAGCACTCATTGTCCCCAATTATGTTCGGTCCATTGTGTCTTTCTACACTGTAGTGCACCAAAACTCTTATTATTTCACGAGTACATTCAAAGACCAAACCATCGCCAAAGTCTTTGAGTCTCCCCATTTATGCTATGAAGGTGCATAATCATCTCTTTCGAGTGCATGCTTGGTAAAACAAACACCTTTAACTCTCATACCTACTTCTGTGATCGGCATCTGCAAAGAGCTTCCGAGGTCATGTAAGCTGAAACGTAACAAGAAAAACTTTTATCAGCACCTTTTAATTTTAGATGATTGGTCTGCATTTACTAGTCAGATTTTTTTTTCTTGTTTATAAAAAGGGTGTGCTCATTATCACTTCTTCACATGAGTGGTGTAGCTGATGACTAAAGGACATTCACAGTAATACCATGAAAGAACATACGTGATATAGCCTGTGTGCCCCTGTGTGGCGAGATTGTTATTATGCAAGGTGAGAGGAAGGAGTTAGTAGAAACTACTCTGGACAAATTTTTCATAGCTTAAGAAAGCTGTATGTGTTGCTATTATGCCTACTTTATCTTAGAATAAAGATGCCTTAATAGAGCTTTCTCCTAAGTTTTGTTTTTGCATCTTGCAGTTTCATTAAATGTTACAATTGTACAGTGCTCTCAAAATTTCCCCCCCTATTTTTTTTTCATTTTTTAAGTACACCACAGCACCCTATCGGAAGATAATAGGCATGACCTTGGCCCTCCATGCTGCAATTTTTTCTGTAGTGCAAACAAGATTCATGGATGAGGCAATAAAAAAAAAAAACTATGGTTGAGGCAATAAAAAAGTGTAGCAAATTTCAACAAGGCACCGGTCTCTCTACTTATTTACTGCAAAATCAGCATCCTGTCATGTGGTCTAAAGAGAACTGTGACCAACAATAGGTCAATTCTTACAATTTTTCATTTTTTCTTGTTTCAAATATTCTATCAAGCCAATATATGCTTCCAAGTTGGTGTACGGTCTTAGGGCCGACTAGATGAAGGCATCCAAGAAGGCTTGTCTGACATAAGAGAGATGGAGGCACCTAAACTGCCAAAGGGTGTCAAAAAGAAAACACTTTATTCACATTGAATGCACTTTTCATATAGCCCACTGTAAGAGTGCTCAGACGTCAAAGTGAGAGGAAAAGTTAATACTATATTAACTTCTCATAGTCACAAGCTTCAACCTGGAACTAGATAGAAGTAGCATGTCTAAATATGAGTAGACCACCTGACGAGAAGTGGCTTGACCAATTATGTGTGAGAAAACTGTACAGAACAGATAAGCTTGATTGCAGTATGAGTGGCTTATGACGGGGGGGGGGGGGGAGAGACTTAGTCAAGGGCCCCATTAGCCTTAGCTGCCCGTTCAACACTTGCGCCTCCCTCTGCTCCAACGTGTGTGTCAGGATCATTTCTGTGTGTGTCAAGTGTGGGTGATGCTTTGAGCAGCCTCAGCTAATGTAATAGAGTGTAACACTTTCTCTGCAGTAGGAGCAGGAATTCAGATAGCACGTAAAGAACATGGCACGTAATTTTTTTTTTAATGGGATAAACTCCAGTTTGAATTTTACTCCTGTTTATGACTTCCTCTTCTGTTATGTGTTTGTGAAGAGATGTGTACACTTGTAGGGTAAAACATTGATGGGCAAGCGGGTCCTTCGCAAATGTTGGGTTGCGATTTTTTTTAAGTGTAGAGACTTGGAAATCTGCTGAGGTGGCTAGTGTTGCTGCTCAGGAAATTCGTGCATGACCCACATCATCCACCCCTTTTCGTAGTGCCATCTGGTATGTAAGAACCCAACTGACCGCTGAGTTCATTGCTCCATGTATGCATGTATGTGCAATGTATGTGTAGTGTCTAGCCTCATCAACTAATGTTATAGGGCTATATCATTAGAGTGAATAAAATCCGATCTCTGTAAACTATTATTTATACCTGGGAAAACCTCACAAAAACTTCATATTCTTTATTCTGCCTAGGCCTTTGGTTTAACTTTGGCTCGTATGGTGCGCTAGCCCTTCTATTGACTAATAGGCAGCGTAAGATCACCATTAACCTTTACCACATTAAGTCTCCTTGCAGATTGCATGAACACCATTATGTAGATTGATACAAAGTGCATTTATGTGGCTGTCTTTTAACCATATCATATATCCATGACTGAAACCTGCTTGTGGTTACCTCAGGGTGTGTACAAATGCCTGGAGCCTTTGAAAACAGTTGAATTTGCACAGTAGTTTTGCATGGCCCTTTAACATTTTATTTTTTTAATTTTTTTATTTGAAGATACTGCTAGCCTCATATCTGAGGCTATTGCAGGAAAGGGGGTATCTTCAAGTAGGTGTGTACGTAGGTAAGGTTGAATCAGACAATGCATATGTTCTTTACATTAACTATTCAAGGGCTACTAAATGATGGCAGTAATAAACAGCATATTAGAATGGAAATACATATTCAAAAGAACACAGTTTAAGTAGGCACTAACATAAGTTAGGTTCCACTAGACAGTGCCATACGAGTAGACAGTACATATGCACTAGGCAACAAATTATACAATCGCTACAAAAATGACAAACGACAAAAAAAAGGGGGGGGGGAGGCGACAAGTACAGCATAATTCATGAGTAGCCCAATTTCCCGGCAGTAAAAAAGATACTGAGAATTGAAACATATTATTATTGCGTAACGCAGAAATCTCGCTTGGAGATGACTATAAAGCATCGCCAAATATCTTGGAGATAAAAGCTTCGAGTGATGTACACTTGATAGCATCGTTCGTTAGGCCATTCCAATCTCCAATTGCTTGCGGGAAAAAAAAATACCTGAAAATTTCGTATGAAACCTGTATTCAGCTGAGTGCTTAGTATGTTTAGTTCGGGAACTAGCTGTATCCGAGTGTAGTAAATAGTTGTTTGCATTGATCTTCATGCTGCCATTAAGAAGAAGGAAAAGAAACTTAAGGCGAAGCAGTCTGGCTCGATCTTGTATAGTGGGTAATGGGGCTTGCTTTAATAGTTAAGTCGGAGAGTCGTGACGGCGATACTTATTAAAGATAAACCAACGTGCCTTTCTTTGTACACCCTCCAACTTTGCTATGTAATGTTTACGGAAAGGAAACCAACATATTATTGCATATTCCAGTGTTGATCGAACGAGTGACAAGTATGCTTGGCGTTTAGTATCTACGAATGCGCATTTAAGTGAACGTTTCAATGAGTACAAAACGGTCAGTGCTTTAACAATGTATGTTAATTTCTTGTCCCATTTGAGATCTGACGAAATTATGACACCTAAATATTTATATTCTACTTTCCTTAACATCTGTCCTTCTAAATAATAGTGGAAGTTCATGGGCGTTCTTTTATTTATCACTGTCATACAAACTGTTTTATCTGTGTTAGGCATCATCTGCCACATCTCACACCACTGTGTTATTGGTTCAAGGGCTCTATTTAGAATCATCTGATCTTCGTGGCAATCGATTTGCTTATAGATTCTGCAGTCATCTGCAAACATTCTCACTGTTGCGTTACAATTGATGTGCAAATCGTTAATAAAAAGAAGAAAAAGCATAGGAGCTAGAACGGCACCTTGTGGAACACCAGACAGCACATAGCCGTAATCCGAACAGTGGGCTTTGTAGTGAGCATACTGGTGTCTTCCTGTAAGATAACTTTTTATCCACTTGGTGATGTTATCTCTGAGGTAATGCGTAAGTTTCTGAAGCAACTTAGGATGGGAAACCCGATCAAATGCTTTGGATAGATCTAAAAAAATTATATCCGTTTGGCCACATTTGTCCATTGTAAGTGGTAGGTCGTGGATTGTTTCAACCAATTGAATAGTTGGACACTCCTTTCCGAAAGCCATGTGGAATCATAAACATTAAGTTGTTTTTTTTCTACGAATGATACAATGTGTTTCAGGATTAGATGTTCAAGAATTTTTCCGGCCGTACAAGTAAGCGAGATTGATCGGTTGTTTGATGTGTTCATAAGGTCACCGGATTTGTGGATAGGAATAACCTTGGCTATTTTCCATTTCTCCGGGATTACACAAGTTTTGAATGTTTTGTTATATATGATCAGTAAGAACTTTGACATCCATTCTGCATAGCGTTTCAGAAATGCATTTGATGTGTTGTCGGGGCCACAAGATTTTTTAGGGTCTATTTCGAGTAATAGGCAAAAAATGCCCGATTCAGTTAGGATTAAGTCGTCTAGTTTGGCAGTGTTACATGGAAGATAACTGAGGTCAGGGTTCTTACCGTTGTCACGTGTATATACTGAAACAAAGTAATCATTAAACTGTGTAGCCTTTTCAGTAGCTTCAGACGGGGATGGGTTACTGATCTGATGTGGCTTCGAATTAAGGTATCGCCAAAACTTAAAAGGGAATTCTTTGATAAATTTACTTAAGGTTACATACATATATTTATCCTTTGCCATTTTTACAGCAGATTTTAGTGCACGAGAATGCTCACTTATTTTAGCCATGCAGCCTGGTAACAATAGATTATTTCCCATTTTCCTTAATCTGGCAAGCTTTCGTTTTAGTTGTATAATTTTTCTTGTTATCCAAGGGTTTGTCTTGCGGACTGGTTTGATCTTTGTGGGAACATGTTTTGATAAGCAGTGCTGAATGATTCTTTTAAAGGTTGTCCATAATTCATCTACTGAAACTGTATCATCCTGCGAGAACGAGCTAAAGGTGGAATAAGATTAATCTAGGTAGTCAAGAAGGCTTACGTCATCGGCATTCACCCAGTCAAAAATTCGTGTACTCCCTTTATGCTTAGGCAGCGGTGTGCCCAACAACAAGAAGCATTTAGTCGCTTTGTGGTCCGATATGCCACTGACAACTTCCCATGCTGTTTTATGCTATGCTATCGCTCACAAATATCAAGTCAAGTACATTTCTGCTTTTCGTTGTAACACGTGTTGGTTTTCGAATAAGCTGCCTTAGGCTAAAGTTAAAACAAAGATCAAGCAGCTCATCTGGATTATTAGTGTCGGCAGTATTATCAAGGGAATCCCATGTTATACCAGCGAAGTTGAAATCCCCCGTAAGGATTATCTTTGTAGACTGCGTGAAATGAGCTTCCATATAATTTGCTAGTACATGTAATACATCACGCGAAGCATTTGGTGGCCGGTACATTGTGCCTAAATAGAGGAAGGATTTATCTGTCGTTAATTTACACCAAAGTACTTCAACACCAACAACTTCAGGTATAGGCGTGACATAGATATTTTCTTTTACCAAAATTGCTATACCACTCCCTCATGAACACCTATCTTTACGTATGACAGTATAACTCAGAGAGAATATATTGTGACTTGAAATGTTAGGAGAAAGCCATGTTTCTGTTATTGTCACAATATTGGGCTGATGTTCTAGTATGAATGCTCCAAGTTCGGTACTTTTGTTAACAACACTTCTGGCGTTTAGGTTCACTATCACTAGGCTGAGGGGCGTTTCATTTTCACTCAGTTCTTTGCCTTCCGGACAACAGATTTCTTTCCTACGACTGCCCTCTCTTCTTTATATTCGTCCCAGACATACAGTTGACCGTTTATCTTGCCGTACACAAGTGTGACTTTTTCACCCTTATCTCGGTTCCTCTTGGTGCTGTCCCAAAGTTTTTTCCGGATGTTACGCACACGAGTGAAAAATCTTCGCCCACAGACACACTAGAATTCTTAAGCCTATAGGCGTTTTTCATTATTTTCGCCTTATCGTCGAAGCGTTCCAACTTGATGATTACAGGTCATGTTTTGTTTTCTGTTTTAAGGCCTAGTCGGTGCATTCTCTCAATTCCCGAGATTGTGACACCCGGAGTAGTTTTAATAAGTTTTTCAGAGATTTGTAGATTTAGATCATTAGCTTTCTCGTTTTCTTCTTCCGGAATGCCATAAATAATTAGGTTGCATCGTCTGCTTCTATTTTCGAGGTCATCAATCTTGAGTTGAAGACTGGTAATGGTATTCTCAAACGTCGCTATTTTATCCTCAATACCAGCCATTCTGCCCTCAAGGTTTGCCAATGTATCTAATTTTACATGAATGGCTTCCAAAGATTCATTTACGGCCTTGTTGTCATTTTTTAAAGCACTTATGTCAGCAGCCAACTTGTGGATTTCTGTCAACACATCCTGATTCCCAGGACCCGGGTTACTTTCTACATCCCCAGAAAGCATCAATAAGTACTTCAAGGATATTATACATTGGTACAAAGTTGGATACACTTGGCCTGGGTATGGCAGCACCACAAGACATATTTTGTTATTTTTGTAACATTTGCCAAAATGTTTTCTCACCTGGATCAAGAAGACGAAAGGATTATTCGACATGTTCACTGCGATGCCGCCATGCCCAAGGACGTTGCCAGGCACAGAGTGCTGTTTATAGGTGTACGATGTCGATGGCATTGCGGTGGCTGATACGCCTCTGAAGAAGGCATAGTCCAGTCGTTCCATCAGTCCATGAAAGGTGCCGCTGCCTAGTTCGTCGATCTGTGCATTGAAACACTCGGCACATGGCAGAGCAGTCAGCGACGACACGACCCACTGGGGCGTCCAAATTTTGTCCGCGAAGCGGTCGAAAGAAAGCAGGAGGCCGAGCGCCTGGATCAAGAAGACGAAAGGATTATTCGACATGTTCACTGTGATGCTGCCATGCGCAATGACGTTCCTACATTCGTTTTTGTTCCCAGAAAAATCTTCAATTTTTTGGCATATAATTTCTGATACGGACTAAAGCAGCTGTTGCGTATATGTAAACGTTTATCAGGTTACTTTAAGAGCACAGGCCTTGCTCCTGTGATGGCTTCCACCCAGTGTTTAACCTTGTTTGTCTCCTGCTATTAGTTTCATCTCTTCACCTGGTCCACTTAAAACTTTTCTCTAGGTGATTTGACTTCACCTCAACCAGTTCTGTTATTTTTTACTCTTCCATATCAAACTCTGTCATGAAAGTAGCTCATGAGGTGAAATCACACATCTTCTAGCTCAAACAGTATCCACCGTTTCTTTGCAGCCAAAGCTTTAATAAAGTGCTGTGTGTGAGCCAAATACTAATTTTAGATGCGGAAGCATCTTATACTCGCGCCTTGTAGTGCGCCGTCCGCGCCGTCCGCACCGCTTCTCGAACATTCGACAGCTGACGCGCGCGCATGCGCCGTCGCGCCGTCGCCCACCATCTGTGCCGCGCGCGCTTCTCCTTCGAGAACATTCGACAGCTGACAGCGCATGCGCCGTCGCCATCTGTGCCGCGCGCGCGCTTCTCCTTCGAGAACATTCGACAGCTGACAGCGCATGCGCCGTCGCGCTGTATATATACTCAAGGTCGGCGCTCGCTCGCTCAGTTGCCGCTCGTCCGTTGGTTTGTACGGCGCGTCGACGTCCGAAGTCGCCGTAAAATGAATGCCAACGAATCCACAAACAGAATGATCGACGTCCCTTCGACCAGCGCCGGCCAAACTGTTGGCGGAACCGCAAGCGTATTCACTCATTTAACACCCTATTTCACAACCACGTTAACCAATTTAGCCATCGACCCAAGTAAGTCGCAATTTAACACCCGTTAACCAATTACATGCTTCCGCATCCTCCTCAGTGTTCCCCCGAGGGAAGCTGCGGGCAATTTTTTTTATTCTTAATTTGTAAATAATCATGTTTCTAAACCACGTTGGTTTGGAAGCGTGGTTATTGCAAAAAGATTTTTACTTGGAACGGTGCTTTATATCCTTAAGAAACCTTCAGTAGAGCCTTAAAAGTCTCTTGTACTTGGGCTACTGAAACCTGCACAGACCCTGCTACCTTTCAACCCTACATTAAACTAATGAAAGGTTCTTGTGATTCATATTTATGAGAATGAATGCAATAAGGCTTTTACCTTCATTTTAGTGTGTGAAAGGATAGCCTTTATTTGTGCAGGTACCCATGCTGCAAGTTCTCCAAATTGCACAAGCACAGACACCCAGCTTGTATGTGCACTCCATTCTACTGTGTAAGAATCCTTCGAGGCTGGGTGTTCTAAACGGTTTAGGCTAATTGTGTGAACTATGTTTATTGTGCAAAAATAGAGCAGTCTTTATTACTGAAGTCGTGACTGTCTCTAATAGATTACTTCACCTTTCACCTTGTGCAATTATTAGCTTAAAATTTATTTGAACTACAGAACGAAAAGGATGCGCTGACCAGTTGAAACAAAGTGTTTATAATGTTTTCACATCTAGAATAGAAGCCTTATTGACAATAAATGCATAACCAGATCTGGTTCATTTTGTTTAGGAGATGAAATATCATAAACATTTTTTTGAAATAGTGTGCCTCTCTCACTTTTTTTTTTTTTCGAGTGCCCCACGGGATACTGCCGTGATCTAAACTTCAAACCTTATTTAACATACAAAGTTAATGCTCGCTCAACTGCAGCATTTTTCGTTGACAACTGCGTAAAAGACTAGGAGTAGCACAATCAACGTTAAGTTTTATTCAGCGTGTTCGAATAAAGGAAGAGGTCGACAAGGGCCTTGCCATGGGGACAGTGGCGCATCCTTTTTACTACGTTGCATTTTTCTCAATGAAGCTTTGAAATCCAGTCTCTGTGATACGGCACAAAAAGCTAGAGCTATTTGCTGAGCGTGGCAGCTTGTAATGTTTTAATTGTCAAAATCTTTCAAAAGTGCGAAAATTATCTCAATGGAGCCTTTTATCTGTATTTGCAATCACAAGTTGATTAATGGAATGGATAAAAAGGTTCAAGAGCAAACTTCTGAACTTCGCGCCGAATACCCACTGCCCAACAGTCAGCATGAGGTCGCATATTCCAACAATCTTACATTTATTTACTTATTTACGGCCGGTTTGTACAGACCAGAATCTTACAAAGCCTCAGCTAGGGTGAAAAATTTTGAGACTAAGATCTCTTACTTGAACGCCTTGAGCTTAGGCTATTGTTTTACAGTAATAAATTTTTTCCATATAGAAAAAGTTTGTTTTGTGCATATACGGTTGGCGCCCGCGAATGACAGGTCAATCAAAGATGCTTATGAAATCGCGATTTCGGTTTTGGTTCTTGATTGCGCGAAGCGCTACCTGCATCCTGCAATAGGTGTCATGGCGACTTCCTGTTTACTTTTTTGGCTGCGAGTCGTGCGTTGAACGTCGAAGCTTCAGCGCTGTTCTAAATTACATTGTGAAATGTATATGGATACATGCGTGGCTATCATATTTTGCACCATCCGGAACATCGAGCGTCAATATTTGATGTGCGACACTTCGCCTACTGGTCGTCAGAAGGTAAGCAAAACGCCGCTGTATCCTGCACGAACTTGCGCCGCGGTAAGCGTGTTGAAGCGAATATCTGTTGCTTTCGCGGCTACCGCAGTCGTTGCATTTTATGAATGATGCTTGGCCGCTTGCACGTTGCATTATCAACCAAGGTCTGGGTTCTTATGTGAAAGAACTTGAGCTGCGTAAACACGGACCTCAGAGAAACAAACTACGTACCTCTTCAACACATGTCCTCACGTCTCGATCGATTCCTGCCAACTAGTGCAACTTTCTGACTAAATTTTAAAAACCATATCGCAGTCGTTCGCGCGCAGGGTCAAACATTGCCTTAGCCCCCCCCCCCTTTTTTTTTCTCCGCACAGAAAAAAAATCTCTTAATATGCCCTCATTGGAGTGGCCCGTGGTTGCATGAACTGCAGCAAAAGCGAGAGTTGGGCTAGTTGGTTTGGGTTCTTTTTAAAACTGCGCAAAGACTAAACACAGAGAACACAGCGCTCGTGTTGTCCAGTCTTGTGTGGGTCGTATTTTTGCTGTTTTAAAATTAAGTTGCATGAAATGCATTGTTTACATGTTTTTTGCGCCGCTCGAAGCCATTGAAGATTTCGCCACAGCGGCAAAAGCGAGCCGGCCTCCCACAGGCTGCTGTCGATACTGTGCTGGCGTCAGCCGTCGGTGTATTTTCGGTGCACTTATGAGCAAACCAGCTTCTGTTTTTGCCACTATTAGCACAACTGTGTGTGGACAGCAAACATCTCGAGCACACGTGAACGCGGTGGTTGAAACACACTGTCTATTTTCTTTATTTTGCAGGTTCATAAATTTGCGCATACGCATGCACAGCTCAACAGGCGGCAAATACGGCGGCATGCTCGTTTATTCACAATGACATAATATGGAAACCAGTTGGGAAATATTGTGGGCAATTACTTTACTGCAGTATTCGATATTCTTCAGTATCGTTGCAAAATTTTTTTTTTTTGCTGTCTTAGAAAGTGATTCGATGTTGCCATAGTGGGTAAAACCATCATGAATACAATACTGCATGAATTAGAACTAACAGACACTAATGCCAAACAACATCCAAGGGTGTTATTTGTATCAATTATCATACAAATGTGAAGTGGGCAAAAAGCCAATTTCCTATGACATATAATTACTACAGATATCTTTTACACTTTCTTTGCCATTACTGTATGTTATCATTATTATTGTGTCTAACAACAAAAAAAGTAAGCCCTTAAAATACTTTCCTTAATGCTGCACTGATTGTATTGAACTTCTGCTGAATGCTTGAAAAGGAATGGTGCTTTCGCATCCCTCCCACTGGTGTGCACCTTTCCGTCACAATATGCATTGTAGTGAGAGCAAAAGGCCAATACTGCACCCATTCTGCCAAATTTTTAAAATTCTACAACATATACAATAGTGTCAAACGCCAGTGTAGTTGCTAGTAACTGTGTGAAAGAAGCATGGAGGTCGATGACTATGTAGTTTTAAGGACTGTAAACGTAGAAAAATGTGTAAGTTGGGGTGTCACATTGCTTGGTACACCTTAATGGGAATAGATAGCAATGTCAAAGTGGCAAGTTGTCACACAAACCTTTTCTTCAATTCATTCCTGCCAAAGAGAGCATCTGCATAGAACCACTCGCTCAGCTCAGTTGCCAACAACCCAGACCATAAATATTTTCAAGCTGTCTAGCGTAACATTTCATAATGTAAATGTATTAACCACTCTCCTTTGTACACTGGCATTGAGAGTATAATAACTTATGTTTAGCTCATGCACTTTGGTGATGCAGTTAAATTAAAATTGCATGCTTGCACTTGTTTAGAAGGGCATACAAAGAAAATGCTGCTTTTTGTATTTCCACAGCTTTCTGCATAGCCACCGATTCGCCAAGTTCCAGAAGGTTCATTTAGATATATACTGTCATAGTAAAATGAAAGTACATAAACACTGTGGATACACTTTTTATTTTTTTTTTCTGATATTTGCAGCTCCTCCAAACCTGACTCGCATAGATCATTTCTTGGAGCCATCTGCTGCTTCAGTTTCTTACACTTGGATCTTCAGAAAATGTCGACTTTGCTCTGGAACTTACAGCGCCAATTGAGAGCACAGCCTCCACAGGTCTTCCTTTGGCCAGATCCCTTGGAGGCCTCATGTAACATACGCATTATGAATGCTGACTGAGCATATTGCTTCCTCATCATACTTTTAAAGAGAGCCCGCAAAAAAAAGGGGGAGGGGGGATGAATGATTTGTGGGGTTTAACGTCCCAAAACCACCATTTGATTATGAGAGACGCCGTAGTGGAGGGCTCCGGAAATTTTGACCACCTGGGGTTCTTTAACGTGCACCCAAATCTGAGTACACGGGCCTCTAACATTTCCGCCTCCATCGGAAATGCAGCCGCCGCAGCCGGGAATCGAACCCGCGACCTGCGGGTCAGCAGCCGAGTACCTTAGCCACTAGACCACCGCGGCGGGGCGGGGGGGGATGAATACCCAAAAGGGCGGGTGCCACCTTACAAATATTGAGGCATCACTCTCACTCCCCAAAGGCAGTACAATTGAAATTCAAGACCACAGAAATAAAGCGATTGGGGAACGATTTGTTCTTAGAAGTGATGAACAACCAAAAGCGATTTGCCACTTTCAAATAAAGAAACAAGCTTTTGACTTGCATTGTGAAAAATGTGTGGCACATGACAAAGACGTGGACTAAGAAAGACAGCGGAATGTCCCGTCGCATTTCCTATTGTTATTGTGTGCCATACATTTCCAGGATTTATCACCAACCAAGTATATCTTACATCTTGTTAATTTAACTTTACATAGATTCTCCTATAGTTCTGACACTGATATAAAAACCGGCTTCGGTATATTGACATAAACTACAACAAAATCACTGCCATCTGTTCTGCCCGAGAGTGGTTCCCTCTGCCTTTCAGAATGGCACTGATCTTAAATTTTGTCAAATTCAGGCCAGATCACAGAAAAAGGTGAGACATGTCCCACTGACTCAGGAGGGTGTTCCAAAATGTGAGAAAACTGTCTCATGAAGGCACCATCTCGCGATTGTGTCAACGGGTATTTAGATTATCAAAACACTACTTTCGTTCTGCCCTTCGCTGGTATCCTCTCTCAAGGGGGGACGCGGCACTTCGGGACCGAAAATCAGCCAAAAAATCGAGTTTTCGCGGACCTTCTTTTCGCGTTCCCGACATCATTGCGCACCTATTTACAAAATTTCATAGCCGAATACCATCAACTTTTATCGTTATTCAACTTTAAAAAACCGAAAACGGGCGTCCTGCCCTTTAAATTGAGGGCGAATAGCGCAGGTTTCGGCTCTACGATACGCGGGAACTACGCGCTCGATCGGCGCCATTTTGGTCTTGTTTGAAAGAACGCGTTTTCAGCTGTTTTTTTTATTCAGTAAGCAACAATGAGCGTTTCCCCGGCTCGAAAAACCATGACCTACTACACTCCTGACCTGCCCAGAGAGCACCTCTTCCAGCGCCCACGTTCTAGTTCATACCTTCTGCCGCTAGGGCCGTCACCTACGAGCGGCGTGGCGCTAGTCAGCACCTGCTCGCTGACGTCATCTTCACTCTTTGTGGTCAAATTTTGACCAACAAAGCACTCGTAGTGCGTATTTATGATCCAAAATTTAGAATTATTCAGAAATAATAATACTAAAAGACATTCAGAATTTTTTTGCAATAAAATGCACGCTACCACGCATAGGCTGCCCTACATCGTGTAAATCTACGGGTTCCCACGTTTGTCAACCAGTGTGCTATAAATACTCAAGCGCTCTGAACACCTTGCTTAACCAGCAATGTATGGGAAGAAATAGTCACATATATGCCGCCAGTTCACTACAGAATGCAGGCATTCTTATACCAGCGCCTACAAAACAACCGTAAAGAAACAGACGAACAGGTTATAGGTAGCGCCACCAATGGTGAGCGGTTGAACGAGAGCGGGGACACGCGCTCCCATAGGAACCCCGCTATCTGAACAGGTCAGGAGTGTAGTAGGTCATGCGAAAAACGGGGCCTCAAAGACGAAGAGCCGCGCTCACTGCCATTGGCTAAACGGCGCACGTGACTGAAATGGCGCTTTCCGGTTGGCTGGAAGCTCGCGGCTTGCGCCTGCATACGCGACCCGACGCCATTTTGAAAGGGTTACCGCTGTGACGCCTCGAAATCGGCAGAGCACTCTGAAGCTTCTGATCGTATCGTCATGCCTGGAAACGCAAAAAAGTATCGGACCGTGCACGCATTTGGTCGCAGGAAACGCAAAGGTCGTGGGAGAAAGTCTACGAAGTCATCAGAGCCCTTGGTTGACTCCGACGAACGATGTGTCGACGCTCCGCGGCCGTTCAGCGATGGTGCGACCGAGCGCGTTGCCTCCGACGACGATGACGGTGAAGCGAACTCCGGACGACTACGAATCGACGCCAAGGTGGTGACAAACGCCGAAGTTGAAGAAAATCATGCCCGGGAGAAAGCGACGCTCGACCGGCTTTCATCGGCGCCAGCAACTGCACGGAAAATTGACTTTTTCACCGCGAGTTGTAGCGAGGCAACCGCACAGGACTCGGACCACGCTGATCCTTATCTGCTTATGCATCTAGATATCCTAAACGCGATAATGGGTGCCTTGTGTTGCAAAGCCTGCCACGGACCGGCTACGATCGTCAGAGGGGATCGGGACTACGGACTTGCCGTGAAAGTGCTAGTGCAGTGTGAAAGGTGCGGCGAGATCGCGAATGAATGGACTTCGCCCCGCGCGAACGGCACGAAAACGTGCAATCCGTTTGAAGTAAATCTTCTCGCTTCGAGGGCGATGGTGGCTACCGGCAACGGCCAAATGAAAATGAACGATATTTTCGCAACAATGGGCATCTCACACCGCGGTATGCACCACAAGACGTTTCAGCGGCATTTGAAGAACACGCTGGCACCCGCTGCAACGCGAGCGGCTGAGTCCGCTATGAGCGAATGTGCGGAAAAGGTTAGAACAATTTATGATGACTTGTGCTTCGGCCACCGGGGCAATATTGCCGTTAGCTACGACGGCACGTGGAAGACGCGAGGCCATTCTTCCCACATCGGCGTGGGCACAGTTATCGAATTATTTAGTGGTTACGTGTTGGACTACGTCGTTCTTTCCAACTTTTGCCTAGGCTGCGAGGTGGGCCCAAAGCCTAGTAGTGAGGGCTATCAAGAATGGAAGGCTAACCACAAATGCCAAAAAAATACGAACAGCAAAGCGGGGCAAATGGAAGTGGAGGCGGCTCTAATTCTATTTCAGAGGTCGCTTGAACGCCATGGCCTGCGCTACACAACTATGCTGTCTGATGGAGACTCTAGGACATTTTGCGCCATACAAGACGCCAAGGTGTATGGTTACATTGACGTGCAGAAGGAAGACTGTATTAATCATGTACAGAAACGGATGGGCACCGCATTGAGAAACCTGGTGCAGAAACAAAAGTGCGATGGGAAAAGAGGCCTTGGTGGGAAAGGCAGGCTCACAGGTGAGCTGATCACCAGGCTGAGCACATATTATGGCCGGGCTCTGAAATCGCATGAAGGTGACGTGGGCGAGATGCAAAAGGCTGTGATGGCCACATACCGCCACGTCACCTCCACTGATGAATGCTCGGACCACAGTCTGTGCCCAGCTGGTGAAACTTCATGGTGTCGGCACAATGCCGCAAAAGCAAAGGGTGAGCCCGACCCCAGGCATGCCTACAATCTACCGAAAGACGTGGCAGAGGCATTACTACCGGTTTATACCCGGCTTTCGGAAAGAGCCCTGCTTCAGAGGTGCGAACGCGGCAAAACGCAGAACTCCAACGAGAGCCTACATTCGGTAATCTGGAGTTTGGCCCCCAAGGAGCACCATGCGTCCCTGTTCGCTGTTGAAGCAGCTGTTGCAGAAGCAGTGCTGCGCTTCAACACGGGCAATTTGAATTCTGCAACGGCAATCTTAGGTGAAATGGACATGAATGCGACAAGTACTGGTGCCAGGAGAGCGAGAGAAAAAGACCACCGTCGCAGCATTGTCTCCAACAAGAAAAGAACAGCCTCATTGGAACTCCGGAAGCTAGTGAAGAGGAGGCATGAGCACAGAATGCATTCAGACTATGCTTCTGGTGCGTTTTGAGGTTGTCTTGTTGCATCTTCTGCAATAAAAATGTGTGCCCACGTTTTTTCTCGATTTCTCAAAACGACAATTTTCATGTGCTTCTCATTATGCCGGAGCAATATCTCTTGTTCTATCTGGGTTATCATTACGATTTCTTTTTTGTTTCGAAGATAAATGCAGGGGATGTGTCGTAAAGTAAGTTTTATTGTAATAATTTTTGGAGAAAATTCTCTAAATGGATCTTTTGTTTCAAGTGTAGATGGGGAAATTTTTCATGTCATATTCAACATCCCACAACTTTGCTTCGAAATAGCCCAGAACAATGATTTATACTTTATTGCACACTGTGAACATACCGAATTGGTTCTATAGGTTGCACGTCAATATCCAAGTTACAGTTAATTAGCTAATTAGGCCTTAATTGAAAAAGTCGCAGTTCATTATATCTTTAAAACTAATTGTCACAGCAAAAAAAAGAATTAGATTTTTGAAATCAGCAGTAAAATCTACATAGGCTCTCCAAATTTGACTGAGGTACTCGCAAAAATAAAAGAGTTTTTGGAAGGTGTAGCATCCCCCCTCAAAGCCACTTTGCCCCATCGCTGAGCACCCCTCTAGGTGCTTTTCCGGCCGTCACGTTGTTTTTTTAGGCCTCCTTGATTGAACCCCCACCCCCTCCCTTCACACACACACACTATTTTTTACCTCGTATTAACGCGATGGCATTAGAAAGCTCGTGTCACAAATTACACCGTCGGCACTATTGGTTGTGAGCGAAAAATCAAGAAAGGAGCAAATAAAATAAAGAATAAAATTTTTGGTTCCATTAAGGATCGAACTTGTTCGTGTGGCAAGCAGGTGTCCTACCACAAAACCACGATGTTACTTGCAGCTGCTTCGAAAAAAAAAACACCATATAGTAGAACGAGTCTCTTTAACGCATTTTGTTCGACAGGTGTCACGACAAAAACGAGCCTATTCGGCGATTTGTAGGCACATTTGGAAGGCCATCAAACTATGTCGAAAAAGGCCGAGATAGTGCAGCAATCGCAGCTAAAAACACACAGGAACTTTCAAACAGCTCTAAAAATGGACAACTACGTCCATCTAGCGGAAAACACATCATGCCTTTCAAGAGGAGTTGATCAAGCAAACAGCAAACGCTAGATCATGTTCTGCCATCTGTGAGGCATTGTGAGACTTTATGCCCCTTCAAGGAAATGCCATTTCAATAAACCACAACATTTGCATTGATTTAGCTCTTCATTGTCACAATACGGTTAAAGAAGTGAAGTACTGCAGTTGCTATTTCGCCGACCATAAAGCAGTGCTTGTTGCGGTCGGCTGGAACAGCTCTCTAGAAGAACATGTTGAACAAGTGCCAAGACAGGTGATAGAATGTGACCATTTACGAATACAAGTGTCACGCCTACGCGCAGTTCATAATACAGCAGCATGTGACTATATCACTGTACAATATTTTCATGAAGTTGTTATGAAAGTGCTGTTAAATAGATCAAAACCCTGTATCATTACTATAGATACGTCACACTTGCGTACGTGTGTGTGTAACAAAACATATTAATAATTATGCACTTAGTGGTTGAAGGGCACAGTGGTTGAAGGGCACACTAGGGTCCGGATTTCACTATCGCGTTCAACTCTTAAAGGCAAAGCTTAAGGGTCCCTCAATTTTTTTTCCTCTCTCCTTACTTCTCTTCACTCTCACTGTCCCTTCGATTCCCTCGCGAGCGTATCGGTTGAGGTGCAATCACATGACAGGTAGTTTTTGTGCACTCTACACCCCGTTTTCTTACATTTCTGTCTTTTCAAAAAGATTCATCCCCCCACTCTCGCGTGGCATGCAGGTGTACGTGCGGTCTCTACGTACCTAGAAAAATGTTGGCCGCGGGGAGGTGGCACACGCAGGAAACATAATGAACAGCGAGGGCATGAATGCGATGTGCATCAGAATGAGCTGTGCGTCACAAGGAGGCTGGAAAGCCACGGATTGTTTTTTTGGAATTTGTGACACACCGACGGCTCATAGTGCCATCACGTGTGGCATCGTTGATCGTGATGACATTCTGCATACGATGCGTGTGTTTATTTGAGTGTTTGAAAAAATATAGGAGGAGATTTGGGGGCCCTTCAAGGAACTGCCCCATAAAAGCCCTAGGTGGGCTCTTCCTTTCCAATGACGTCAGCGATGGCCTAGGCCAACTAGGCAGTCGGGTCGGAGCAGCCAAGCAAGCCTGCGTCCCAGTCTTTTTGAGATGGGTAGGGTAAAAGGGGTTAGGTTTGGAGCTTTGGCACAACCATACCATGAGGAAAATATGAAATTTTTCTCAAAGTGCTGGCACTTTCCCATGCAAATGGGGTCAAAGTGTATACTATTCCTAGGCACAAAGCAGTTTTCTTATTACAGCAAAGGATGATTCATGTCTCTGCCTTCCAGAGGGCCTTATTGGGTTTTGGGCATATGTGACAGCCAGAGTTGATAAAATTGTGTGACCTTCTTAAAGGTGTGGCTCAGAATTGATAGGGGTGAAGACAATGCCTGGAGAGCGGAGCGGGCTGCTCCGCCACGGTCGTCAATTGGCTAAGGTGACTGCTAACTGTTGTGGTTGCTAACTGTTAGGTGGCAGGATCGAATCCTGGCTGCGGCGGCTGCACTTTCGATGGGGGCAAAAATGCTGTAGGCCCATGTGCTCAGATTTAGATGCACAGTAAAAAACTCCAGGTGGTCGGAATTTCGGGAACCCTCCACTACGACATCTCTCATAATCATATGGTGGTTTTGAGACGCTAAACCCCACATATCAATCAACTCGGGCCCTTTTGTAAAGTTAATGCAAGAAATGTTGATAATGATCAAATATGGTGGACTTTTCCATTTCAGCCTATACAACTTACTTCTAAAGTGCTCTGCGACTAATTTATTCAATGTTTTTCACTGAGATTCAGCTCACGCAGGTCCTCCTCTACTATTGTCCTTTAGCACACTAGTTCAATAAACATTGTTTTCATATTTATTTTGTCTTTGCATGAAACAACATGCCACGTTTTTACCTCGTATACTGCTATTACTCAAAGCAGCCGCAAAGTCTGTGTGGTATGTTTTCGTCGATGCAGGTTTTGATGCTATAGACAATACTAGAACATTCATTTGAGTGGAGAGGGAGCGATAAGAATCAAGTTAAAAAAGAAGGTACAGCATATTATGTTTGTCTAAGCCCCAAACCGTGAATCTACCGGAATAAAAAAAATCTGTGAAATATCGTTTACTAAGGAGACAGATTCATATAGAATGCAATACCATTTGAGTAATATAATAAAGAATGTCAATAAACAAATTAGAAAAAATGAAAATCTTGTCAAAGCGGGTACAAGGAAGTGCCAATTTCTTTAAATTTTTCAGGGAAATTATTTTCAAAAAGCTTCGACAATGTGTATGCGAAAACAGCTATGTGTGTATACAGTTAGAGATGCTTATTTATGCTACAGCCACACCATCCCTTAATTGAGGCGAACCAGTGTACGAGCATACTTTTCAGGGATTTCCGGCACTTCATGCAAGAAGTTTGTTTGGGATAGCATTCTCTTGTAGCGATTCGGCGAAATGTGCACTCACTGTACAATTCTATAAAGAGTTAGTGCCAATAACTCGGTGCTTTTTTTTCATCCAAGATTAATATTTTGATGGTAAAAACTCCTGTTTGACAGTATTCACAGAAATGACTATCACAGCTTCCAAGTGATGTGTGATTGCGACGGCAATTATATGGACAGTCTCGGCTGCTTTTTGCCGTCCCTGCTGCCATCATTCACGTATATGTATGTATGTGTATATATATACACACGTAGAAAGAAGGATGCTCCAGCCTCCTTTTTCTGTGAAGCGAACACTGCTGAGTTGTCTGCGCACGCGCTCGTTTCGTGAGCAAATAGGGAAGGGAGACATATGGTTGCCGCGCTATCACGATCAGCACCTGGCTCTTGCCCGCACAGCAGGCAAGAGCTTCTACCGGCTGCACTATCAACACCAAAAAACGATGCCAAAAGAGTACCTGGAATGGCCGTCCACATATACATGCGCGCTACACATATTAAACTGCCACCAGCAGCAACACACAGCGTATAGCCTTTAGTACAAGCATGTGCTGCCCACAGGAGGCGCTTCTCTTCATTGCCGTCACTACGCACGAGCCTTGTTGTGGTCATCTACTGTGACCACGCCGCAAGAAACTTGGTTACTCAACAAATGCATATTTACTGCAATTAATGTTGCTCCTAAATATGCTAGCCATGTTTCGTAAAACGTTAGAATTATTGCTATCGCATTCACTGCTTCGCCCTTTTGCCGAAACTGTGACTACAATGGATCCACCTTCTCTAAGCCCAAAGAAATTGCCAATGCCTTTTCGGAATACTTTTCTTCCGTCTATACTAACCTCCGCCCCCATGCGCAGCCGTATACTTCTCTGGGACGTACCACGCATTCTTTCTTTTCCCAACAACACCACAGAAAGTCTTTTCCACTATTGCTAATCTTAAAAATACAGGGCGTGGGTTAAATGACATTTGTGTAAGGCATTTAAAACTGGTTACACATTTAGTTTCTCATAAGGTGTGTCATATTATCAACCTTATGTTTGAACAGGGTTTATTTCCTGCATTCTTAAAAAAAGCTAATGTAATTCCAGTTTTTAAAAAAGGTGATAAACAAACAATTTCCAACTACCGTCCAATTTCAATTCTTTCCTGCCTCAGCAAACTAGTCGAAAAATTGTTTGTTGAATGTCTGAATGGATATCTAGTTAAATTTAAATTGCTTAAAGACAGCCAATTTGGTTTCCGTCCAGGTAGGTCAACAAGTCTAGCTGGGCTGTCTCTAACTGATTACATAAAGAAAAGTATCGATTCGGGAAATTTAGTGGGTTCAATTTTTTTAGATCTCAATAAAGCCTTTGACACTGTAAATCATCAAGTCTTATTGCATAAACTTCAGTCCTATGGAATAACAGGCCCTGCGCTTACATTCTTAAGAAATTACCTACTTAACCGACAGTACACTGTACACGCCGCAAATACCTTCTCTGCAACAAAATATGTTAACCAAGGAGTACCGCAGGGCTCAGTATTGGGTCCTTTGCTATTTATTTTATATATGAATGATCTTCCTGATGTTCTTAGCTCTTTTGACTGTGGTCACTGTGTTCTATACTCCGATGACACAACAATATCTTCATCTGATAAAAATATTGATGCTCTTGTTTCAAAGTTAACTCTTGCATTAAGTGCCCTTATGAATTGGTGCAGCAGTAATCACGTAGTTATCAACCCCACAAAAACTAAATTTATGGTGTTTAAAAGTGCTCAGAGGTCATTATCTGCTATTTTCTTAATACAACTTGGTATTCATTCCATTTCTGCTTGTTCTGATGTCGTCTTTCTTGGCATACATTTTGACCCATGCCTTACCTTTTGCAGTCACTTTAACCATCTTAAGCAGAAGATGGCATTTGGTATCCACGCATTAATCAAAGCTCGCCCTTTCTTTTCCCGTGAAACTCTACTGGCATGGTATTTTGCGTTCATTCATAGTCATATTACTAACGGTGTAGCCTCATGGGGCAACACTTATGCTTGTCATTTATCATCAATACAGCACATTCAAAATCAGTCAATCCGCAGTGTCACTTCTAGTTCTTCGCAATCGAACGCCTACACATTACTACGCTCTTACAATATCTTGCCAGTAAATCTTTTGTTCCGGTTAAATCTTGTGACCTTATTCCACAAACTGTTTTATAATCAACTCGCATTCCCATTTATTACATCTGATCTTTTGCAGAATAATATTGCGACCAGGTTTGCGGCTGATAAAAATTTTCTGTTACCCCCCACTCATACTAATTATGGGCAAAAAACTTCCACTTTCAGTGTGATATCCTTTTGGAATATCCTTCTAGCATTAAGCGTTGCACTTCAATTCCTTTGTTCCAAAAGTCCGTCAGAAATCATTTTCTCGAATAACCTTACTTGTGATCGTTTACCTGTTTGACTCGTTTGTTCTTCGTTTTTTTTTATACCATGTTGCGTGTTTTGGATTGATTTGTGATATAAAAGTGCATTTTGATGTCCGTATCCGTATATTGTAAGAATTTTCTGTTGCTCTGTATAAATTTTACCGTCGATTTGTATCGACAAACCGAGGGTCCCTCTAAAATCTCTGGCTCTGGGACCCTCGTCTGTATATCTTAGATTTTGTACCTTGTTTTTGGAAAAAAAAATAATAAACTTGAAACTTATAAAGCACTGGTAGTCAAATTTATGAAGTGTGCGTGGACACTGTCCTACCTAGTACGCAAGCGAGACGCATCCATTAGGGGGCGAGTTCGTAACTTCTGGCCCCTTATACTGATAGACTATGCTATACTTTATGCTCCCCACTCCTCCTAAGATCATTCCTCACCATCGTTTCCCTTTCCCACCCTTTGCTATACTGTACACTATGCGAAGCTATGCTATGCTGGGAGCTGCTTGGCACATATTTGCTTTTTCGGGTGCACACCTATAGAGTTTTTGCAAACACGTCACGGGAGAACATTCCGCTGCAAGAGCCCTGCTCCACTGTAACGAAAATCGCAAAGCCTTCGTGGAACACACAGCAGACTGTCACAGTAAAACCTTGAAAGATGCAACTAATACTAGTACACATGCAAGGTATCAACTAGGCCATTTTTCGTTTTGCGTGCACAGACCTGTGGACACGCTATGAGTGCTGCCCTCACTAGTTCCCCACTTATTTAATTCTTTTTTGGTAGTGCTAAAAGACCAAAGTATTGCACTCATTTTATGTTACGATTGCCTGTCAGGTAAATGTGCACAAAAATAGAGCAAAAGAATAAGCAATTACGATCAAGTAAAAAGGACTGAATGCCGATATACAGGCTCCTAGGAACCTTCTTATACTGGGGGGGCTGATCTTTGGCCTTCATTTGTATTGTTGGTGCGTAAGGACTAAATAAAATTGTTTTTGTCCTCTATAGCATAGCTGCACAGACTTGTACTAGTGCATGCACAAGGCCCTGTTTACATTACAGTTCGTTTACCTTTGCAGCTCGCAGATGTTGCAACAGCCAATGGTGCAAGGGGAATGCCAATATCGTCCTTGTACATTTTGCAACCATTCTTGAACATGTAATTTTCATCCAGAAGTGGCACATACTTTTGTCGCCTGACCATGTTATTTCTGAAATGTCAATAAAAATTATAGTGTGGAAATTTTCTTGGGTTTTTATACTTAAAAATATTCATACTGCACGCTAAGCTTCTAAGATTCATATTGACCAAGCATATCCACTAAACCAAGTGAGCAAGGCTTCAAAGAACAAATAGAAACTGCTAAAAAATTTCAGTCCATAATCAGAATAAGCATTGCAAAACTCTCTCCCAAGGCCATGAATTAAAACTATGTTTTGCATCATATTTCACAATAGCAACACATTTTGGTACATATAGTACATGCTGAAAGTGGGCAACAGCTTGTTATCCACAGGTTTTAGTGAATCTTTAATAACGTTCGTGCATGTGGTTGTTCAGTTACAATGTCTATACATAGTAGTGTAATAGGGTTTGACTGGAAAACAATAGACGCTCCATAGTGGCGTGGTTGCGGATGTTCATAGCCAGCCAATTCAGCGTTAAGCAGAATAGTGAAGTGAGAAAATGGATGTTTTCTCAACAATGCATGCGCATAGATTGATTGTGCCACTTAGGGGTCCCCTGAAAGCGAAATTTCAGAGCCGGAATCTTTTGTGTTCCATTCTCCCACACACATAAGTATGTCAAACCATTTATTAGATTTTTTTTTTCTGTGTTCTTGGGATGATTTCTAGGTCCTGCTCGCTGCTTACGCCAGTGGTGTTTTAAACATTGCAAAAAAGAAACAATCATTCAAATAGTGGTGAAGAAAGTTTTTTTTTTTTCCTGAGGGATATTGCGAAACAGGTGCCCAGCCAGCAGCTGCAAACAAAGTTCAGCAGAGGACTGTACCTGATGCTGCATCACCCACATCATTTTAGTCTCTCGGCAAGCTATGTCACTGCAGTTCAGCCTGGCACATAGTACCGTAAAATCTCATTAATTCAAACTCTGTTAATTCAAGCTTACAGTTAATTCAAACTGACGCCCTGGTCCTCCTACAGCTCGAGTATTTGAATAGGGGAAAACTTCCAATAATTCGAATGCATCGGTATCGACAAACAATGGCTAATTCAAACTGGAAGGTCCTGGCTCTCGGCTACCTTCGCGGAAATTGGCGTAGAATCAGCACTTAAATTACTGAAGACTTCCATCTGTGTAAAACAAGTGTAGCCATTAATTTCCATCTATGCTTTTATGGTTGTAAATCTAGTTTGCTGCTACTGCTGTATGGGTGGCACGACCCAGTGCGGCAATGTTTGCCTTTAGCCGTGTTCCTTCAGACAAATTTCATTATTATTCTAAATGAACTAATAAAGAAAAACTAAATTTTGATTGCATTAACTTTGCCGTGTAAATGAATGTGTTTTGGAACACAAATAATAGCCTTGCATATTTTTTACTTTGTCCCACTGCTCTCACGAATGCGTCTCTGCTTGTATGTGACATATCCCTGACTAATTAAATTCTGTTCACTGTTAGAGCATGAACTTAAATTTATGACATGACCTGCCACAAAGGAGCAGTATATGCTAATTAGCGGCAACGAGTCCAAAGGTGCCTTCTATGGATTCTTGCCGCACCGTGTGACGTGATGTCTGTTCATTATAGTGACTGGCCGCTACTTTAAAAAATTTTATAGTCTCCTTTGAGTTCGAATTAAAGAGCTTTTACTGTAGCATAGTGCTCCATTGTGCTTTTGTGCGAATTTCGTAAAATTTTGGTGGCTCTTTTGGAGCAATCACTGATGCCAAAAATGTATCTCAACTAATGATGCTGGCACATTGCAGCGAAGCATTTGCAATTCAGTAAGATGATCATCAGACAAACACTTGTTACGGCATAAAAGTTGCTAACACTTGCTTGTAAGAGGTCCATTAAAGCTACACTAAAGCTACCTCGCCAAGTCACCTGAACAACTCGGCTACCTGAATGGAATGTAGTCACTATTAGCGTTTACTTCAACATGCTGATAGCAAGTTGCGTGTACTTATAGTGAGAAGAGTGGGGAAATCTACAAAGGCAATTATTTCCAAGTGGCTGTAGTCTGCATGCAAGGTGATTACGACACACAACTTCATATTCGTCGTGTGACTGTCAGCTAGGCAGACAATGGCGAAGTTGTAAAAAGATGTTTTATCCTAAACATACAGAATGAAAATGCATTTGGAGATTAGGTGCAGCAGTCTATGACACAAAGTATGAGTGACTGCTGCTGGTCTAGGAATAACTGTGATTTGCTTGTAACAGTAGTCTTGGAACCTGTAGTTGGTGGCAAGTGTCATCCGGCTGTTTTCCAACGTGCTCCTTGTTGACCAAAGATGTTTGAGAGTGCTCATCGCCAAATTTGCTTTTCTGGATACCACTGATTGGCCTAGCCGAGTTATGTGCCACAAATTTAGCAAGTGGTGACCTGTAATGCATCGACATTGTGTTAGGCATCTGGCAAGCAGAGTCATTACAGCTCAGCTGTAGTGAGTGTCGGGCTCTCGCTATCCACTCAACACACGCTAGTGCAGCGGTAACATCACTCCTCAAGACACAATTACATAGCACAAGTTAACGCCAATTGTTCTCAGACACTGTTTGTCCACCTGCCTTTGGATATTGCAGCAGCTCTAGAGAACAAAACAAGAAAGGTTGGTAGTGTGGCGGAGCAGATTTTAATCGCTTTATGTGTTGGTCTCTCTTGCCCGACAGGCCCCGCCGCGGTGGTCTGGTGGCTAAGGTACTCAGCTGCTGACCCGCAGGTAGCAAGATGGAATCCCTGCTGCGGGGGCTGCATTTTTGATGGAGACAAAAATGCTGTAGGCTTGTATGCTCAGATTTGGGCTCACGTTAAAGAACCCCAGGTGGTCGAAATTTCTGGAGCCCTTCACAACTGCGTGTCTCAATCATATGGTGGTTTCGGAACGCTAAACCCGACATATCAATTAATCTCTTGCCCGATGGCGCATTGAGAGGTGCCTGACCCGTCGAGCGCCCTGCAGTCGCCAGCAATGGCTGGTTCTTTGACAAGTTCAGGAGGAAAAGCAGTGTCAAGAAGGAGAGTATAACTCTAATTGGTTGTAGCTGCCTTGATATATAGTAGGTGGCTTCATTAGTGGTTCAACTCATTTAATGATCATGTAGCACAAATTCTTACAAGATTTCAAAAACCCTTTCAAGGTCTATTTGAAGTCAAGTGTGCCTCGTAACCTATTCAAAATTATGCTCATGAATATTTTCTACAATGATGATACAGAGTAGTTTAATCATTATACCATATGGTGAAGTGGCACACTTTTCATGTGGACAAAGTGGACAAGAAAGGCACGGCATTCTTGTTCCCTTTGTCCACGTCAAACGTGTGCTACCTAACGATACAACATAATAATCAGTCACAAACTAGCCCAGCTCTCAATCTTACTGATCTGTCTAGTAAGTTTCATAGCTGCATCTCTTTTTTTTTCATTGTCATCATCATCATCAGCCTGTCTACGTCCACTGCAGGACAAAGACCTCTCCCATGTTCCGCCAGTTAACCCGGTCCTGTGCTTGCTGTTGCCAATTTATACCCGCAAACTTCTTAATCTCATCTGCCCACCTAACCTTCTGTCTCCCCCTAACCCGCTTCGCTTCTCTGGGAATCCAGTTAGTTACCCTTACTGACCAGTGGTTATCCTGTCTACGCGCTACATGCCCGGCCCATGTCCATTTCCTCTTCTTCATTTCAACTATGATATCCTTAACCCCCGTTTGTCCCCTAATCCACTCTGCTCTTTTCTTGTCTCTTAAGGTTACACCTACCATTTTTCTTTCCATTGCTCGCTGCGTCGTCCTCAATTTAAGTTGAACCCTCTTTGTGAGTCTCCAGGTTTCTGCTCCGTAGCTAAGTACCGGCAAGATACAGCTGTTATATACCTTCCTCTTGAGGGACAGTGGCAATCTACTTGTCATAATTTGAGAGTGCCTGCCGAATGTGCTCCACCCCATTCTTATTCTTCTAGTTACTTCAATCTCGTGGTTAGGCTATGCAGTTATTACCTGCCCTAAGTAGACATAGTCTTTTACAACTTCAAGTGCACTATTTTACCTATTGCAAAGCGCTGCTCCTTTCCGAGGTTGTTGTACATTACTTTCGTTTTCTGCAGATTAATTTTAAGACCCACCTTTCTGCTCTCCTTGTCTAACTCCGTAATCATGAGTTGCAATTCGTCCCCTGAGTTACTCAGCAATGCAATGTCATCGGCGAAGCGCAGGTTACTGAGGTACTCTCCATTAACTCTTATCCCTAACTGTTCCCATTCTAGGCTTCTGAAAACGTCCTGTAAGCACGCAGTGAATAGCATTGGGGAGATTGTGTCCCCCTGCCTTACACCCTTCTTTATTGGTATTCTGTTGCTTTTTTCATGAAGCACTATGGTAGCAGTTGATCCCCTGTAGATTTCTTCCAGAATGTTTATATATATTTCATCTACGCCCTGATTCCGCAGTGTCTGCATGACGGCTGATATTTCTACTGAATCAAACGCCTTCTCGTAATCTATGAAGGCTATGTATAGTGGTTGGTTACACTCTGAGCATTTCTCTATTACCTGATTGATAGTATGAATGTGGTCAGTTGTTGAGTAGCCTGTTCTAAATCCTGCTTGTTCCTTTGGTTGATTGAATTCTAATGTTTTCTTTACTCTACTAGCAATTACCTTTGTAAATAGCTTGTATACTACAGAGAGCAAGCTGATCGGCCTGTAATTCTTCAAGTCCTTGTCATCTCCTTTCTTATGTATTAAGATGATGTTAGCGTTCTTCCAAGACTCTGGTACTTTTCCCGTCAGGAGACACCTCGTAAATAGAGTGGCTAGTTTTTCTAACGCAATCTGTCCTCCATCTTTCAGCAGATCTGATGTTACTTGATCCTCACCAGCAGCTTTGCCTCTGTGCATGCTCTCCAAAGCTTTTCTGACTTCTTCTATCATTACCGGTGGGGTGTCGTCTGGGTTACTGCTAGTTCTTATAGTATTAAGGTCGTGGTTGTCTCGGCTACTGTACAGATCTCTGTAAAACTCCTCCGCTATTTTAACTATCCTATCCATATTGGTAGTTAATTTGCCTTCTTTGTCCCTTAGTGCATACATCCGCCTTTTGCCTATCCCAAGTTTCCTCTTCACTGCTTTGACGCTTCCTCCGTTTTTCAGAGCGTGCTCAATTCTCTCCATGCTATACCTTCTTACATCACATACTTTACGTCTATTAATCAGCTTCGAAAGCTCTGCCAGTTCTATTTTGTCTGTTGTACTTGACACTTTCATGATTTGACGCTTCTTAATTAGGTTCTTCGTTTCCTGGGAAAGCTTGCCGGTGTCCTGTCTAGCTACCCTGCCTCCAACTTCCACTGCACACTCCGTGATGATACTCGTCAGATTATCATTCATTGTATCTATGCTAAGGTTGGTTTCCTCGCTAAGAGCAGAGTACCTGTTCTGCAGTGACACTCTGAATTCCTGTACTTTCTCTCTCAGTGCTAGCTCATTGATTGGCTTCTTGCGTATCAGTTTCTGTCATTCCTTCTTGAAGTCTAGGTGGATTCGAGCTCGTACCATTCTATGGTCACTGCATCTTACCTTGCCAACCACTTCCACATCCTGCACGACTCCTGGGTGTGCAGTCATTATAAAGTCTATTTCGTTCTTATTTACGCCATTAGGGCTCCTCCATGTCCACTTGCGGTTTTCTCATTTTCGGTAGAAGGTATTCAAAATACGCAGATTATTGCGTTCTGCGAATTCTACTAGTAGCTCTCCTCTGGCGTTTCTAGTGCCGATGCCATAATCTCCTACTGCCTGGTCTCCAGCCTGCTTCTTCCCTACCTTTGCATTAAAGTCGCCCATTACTATAGTATACTGTGTTTTCACCTTACTCATTGCCGATTCCACGTCTTCATAGAAGTTTTCAACTGAAGCGTCATCATGGCTGGATGTAGGCGCGTAAGCCTGTACTACCTTCATTTTGTATCTTTTATTCAGTTTAATTACAATGCCTACCACCCTTTCATTAATGCTATAGTAATCCTCTATGTTGCCAGCTATGTTTCTGTGAATTAGGAACTCTACTCCCAGTTCTCTTCTGTCTGCCAAGCCCCGATAGCAAATGACGTGCCCATTCTGTAGCACAGTAGAGGCCTCATCTGTCCTCCTAACCTCACTCAGCCCTATTATATCCCATTTAATGCCTTCTAGCTCCTCGAATAATACAGCTAGACTTCCCTCACTAGATAACGTTTTAATGTTAAACGTTGCTAAGTTCAAGTTCCAATGGTGGCCTGTCCGTATCCAGAGATTCCTAGCACCCTCTGCTGCTTTGCAGATCTGACCGCCGCCGTGGTCAGTTGCTCCGCAGCTGGTGGGGACTGAGGGCCGTGAGTTAATTGACGAATGCCTACGGGAGGGGGTGGCCAGATACTGCACCAGGGTGGCCAATCCTTCTCTGGTGAGATCATCGGTGCGTACCGGCTTTAAGCCGGTACGATCAGACAGTAGTGGGGATGCTCCATGCATGTCTTCCTTATTGTTGTTCAGCAGCGTTGGCGGCCACCCACCACGGAGCCCAATGAGGGGACGCTACAAGGTTACAAATGCTGAAACCTGCAGACGCCAGCCGTACAACGCCACTATAACCCAATGCGCCTAGACCAAGGTAGGCTATTTGCACAGGGTTAACCCTAGCCGCCAGGAAGTTTGGAAGTAAATGGAAGAGAGTAGAAGACAGGACAGATAAATAGTAAGAGATAAAGACGAAGATGTAGGGAGAGAGAGATAGGAAAAGGCGACTGCCGATTCCCCTGGGTGGGTCAGCTCAGGGGTGCCGTCTACGTGAAGCCGGGGCCAAAGGGGTGTGTTGCCGCTGCCGGGGGGCCTTAACGGTCCAATCACCCAGCGTCGGCTCAACCCCCAGGATCCCCTTTTCCTCGGACACGGCAAAGCCACGCACGGCTAGGCGTGGGAGGGAGTCGAAACTCCCCCGTTAGCTCGGGTTCGTGGTGTCGCTACCCACCAAACGCCTACTTGCGCAGGCGCCCCTGCGGTTATTAATTACTAAAAATCAAAGTCGCCATTGTTGCTGTCATTAATTTCCTGTAAATGGTATCACATCTAGGAAACCATGTTATACAAACTTTAAAACAATTCCCACCAAGGTGCCTTTGAAATCAATGCAGGAGCTTTCAAATTACAATTCTTGAAACAAGCCAGATTTTTAAGAATTTCCACATTTAATGAGTGTCAATCTGAATATGAAGAAAGCAAATACTTATACGCCATTCAGGTTTCTCTAGTTGTGATACCTGCATAGCTCAAACGCCTTTAGATAAACTTTTTAAAGGTGGATACCTTAGATGCCTCATAAAACGCAAAAGCTGACCATCTGTGTGGTCAACACCAGTGATACAGAAAATCATCACATAATGATGTAATCGTGACGTCATCACATGAATTGTTGCTAGGCCAAAGTGAGCTTAGTACAGAGGCAGTGCAAAACTAAATGAAGTGCAAAAAGCTTCTAGAGGGGAACAGGAGATTATCAATAAATAGACTGAGAAGAGATTGGGAAATTGATCTTCGAGTACACTTACGTAAATAAATTATGAACTCTGCGAGTTTTATTTTCTTTCTACAGTGATGCCACAGATTCTAAAATTTAATCAAAGACATGCTTTTGCATCAGTAAAATCAATTGCAGTTCTTGGAACTCTGATACATTGTAATTTTCGCATCTTGCCACATGACTGTGTGCGCTATCACTGGGGCATCACACTCCTTATACCTTTGCAAAAGAAGGGCAGCTGGATAAACTGCTTGGACTCTAAAGAAGCATGATTTCGACTGCAAGGCATGCTTGGATGTAAAAAAACGCCAGGCCTCCACGGAAGGCACAGCACAGTCACAGCGAAAGCTAGAAGAGCGGCCTTTCAGGGCCTTTTCTAAACACGCATTGTGTAACTGCTGCAAGCAGGCTTTCTGGGTATGCACTACAGTATTAATAATAATAATTTCTGGGTAGTAGGCCGGCATTCGCTATGCTATTTTTCATCATTCTTTTGAGAAGCGTGGTATTTGCTAAACACCTGCAAGGAATTTTGTGCCAATTGTTCGTGCAGTGGCTGACGACGATGAATTCTGCCTGAAGTGGGTATGTGCCACAGTTAATAGGTGATCAAGAACAAGCTTTTGTAACAGGTTAGAGCATTGGATGACCCACTCGTTATGCTATTTGCATTGTGTGATGACTGGTTGTTCTTTTGCTGTTTTAAAACATTTTATTACTCATATTAATGCGATTGCTTTTCCGACATCAAGCCTGCCTGAAGAAAATTTGAGAACAGGTCTCGAGCACCAGCGTGGCTCAGTGGTAGAATACTGGGCTGCCACACAGCGGACCCATGTTCGAGCCCCGTCCTTGGTACTAGGTTTTTTTTTTCTTAACCCGGGATATTGATTATGGACACTGGCGGCGGTGGACAACTGCGGTGCGGCACGTGACCAGAGTTTTGATCTAACATCTTTTACTGTAAAACAGCACAAAATTACAAAGACAAACGAATGCTGCGCAGTCACCACGGTGTGTCATATGACTAGGTCCTCGGTCTGATATATGTGTGTGTTCGTTATAATAAATTTTAGTTACGAGTTCAGCACCATGTCATCTCTTCTTCCACCTGTCTATCGGTAATTTTGTGCTGTTTTTACATTCAAGCATAAGCCATCAACAAGCCGAACTATCGCTTTTTTTGTAAGACCTGTTTCGGTGCATTAAAGTGTGCTGCAGTGCACCAAAATAATGTATTGACAAGCCCAACTTGCCGGTTTAATAATGAAAGACTACATTGCAGTCGCCGTTCTATTTGCTTTTTAGTTGCAGTTTTGTTAAATCGATTGAGATGCTATATGTTCAATTTATTAAAGCAGTTTACTCAGTTGATTATATTGAAAAATCAGATTCTAGCTGAACGTAAACAAACTTTGAGAAACAAAAGCTTCCTAGTGTCTCTGGTAGGCTTTGGTGTAAAAGGACCCGGAGGGGATGCCACAGCTGTTAGCAAAGCGAATTGTCCAAACAAACTTGCGTATGTTGGGCTGTAGAAAGAATAGAGGCAACGTTTATATAGCTGAAGCGTTCTTCAGAGCAAAAGGCTCTTAGGGCTTCATCGACTACCAGCTTACTGGGCCTGGTCCAAGGCAACCACTAAGCTCTTCAAGGCCTTTTCAGGGAGTTGCATTTCTAACAACCGATGTGGTAGTGTGTTGGTTTGTATTGAGTTTACCTCACTGGGACATGAAGGGCACTCGTACTGAATACGTGTAAGTGTTGGCACCACTGAGCTCCAGAGGCACTTGTCTCGGTACACTGTGGAGCGTAGCAGTGAGTGTGTCAGTAAATTTGGGTCAATGAATGATCCAAATCTCTGGGCTTTGAGGATGTCAGCTTGACTGAATAGTTGCTTACAGATTCATCCCATGGCACTTCTGTCGCCCAGTATGTATTCGCATGAGGGGCAGCCTCCATTTCAATTTCCTGGTACAGCAGTGTATAGAGAGCACCAAAAGATGATGTGGTCTTCCGTAATATGACAGTTCGGGATTTTGCTGGCAAGTCAATGACAAATGCCTCCACATAATTCAAAAAAATTTAAGTCATTGAATTAACGTAAAGAAAAATACGCCCCGTTTTGAACTTGAAACACTCATCTCTATGCCTGCAAGAAAAACAAACGATGCAGTGCATAAACAAGTTCGGCTTAAGCACGTGGTAAAGTCAAACACAAATTGACCGAAATGGCATTTACACGTTCGGCTTCACCGTCGTGCACGTGCGCTGCAGAGGAGCACGCAATAAAAACAAATACAAATTGACCAAACTGATAATCACAAGTTCACTGCCTTATGCGTTTGCTATGGAGACAAAAGGTGTTTGTGAAGTACCTCCTAACGCGCTTGAAGCAATGATTTTTTTCGACAGAAACGGTTTTTCCACAAAAGCGTGCATATGTATGTTTTTACCTGAGCATGCGACGACATTACAATTATACAAGCGTGAATCTCTCACTCCCAAATTATCAACGCGAAACAATTTAATTTCGCCATTCTAGCATATCAGGGTAATGGGAAGATGACTCAGAGAATTTAGCACTGCACGAGCGGCTGTGTGTCATCGAGGGAGCAAGGTCAGCGTGCTTCTCTCTTCTCTGTTCCCAAAGACCCTGCCCTCTTCGAAGCCTGGCGACGAGGCGTACCCAGTGCCGACAAGTCGTTGGACGCGAAGTCGACGCTCTGTGAGCTTCATTTCGACGAGCAGTTTATTTAGCGTTTTTACACGCACGTGATAAACAGCGAAACTGTTTATATTGCCCTAGGGAAACCGGTGCTGAAATCTGACGTGGTGCCAACCATATTTCCAAATGTTCCTGCGTATCTTTCAAAGAAAATGCCGAAGAAAAGGACGTCAAGAACATTCACTTGCGGCCTGCCATCGAAAATTCGACGTCAGGAACCAAGCACGTCTGCTTGCGAGGAGACACCTGGCTCGCACAGCACAAAAAGCGACAGTCACCAAGTACCTGTTCCGAATGTGCCTGCAATTCCTGACGTCCAAAAGTGTGGTCTTCCCAGCACTTACTGGGCTCGACATCCAATTGCTGGAGCCGACAACGCCACGGTGTTTACAGTGTGCGCACTAGATGGTGAAAAGTTGACTTTTGACAAGTACCGTAATTACTCGAATCTAAAGCGCACATTTTTTCCGGTTAAGCAAGTTCATAAATCGCATGCGCGTTAGAATCGAGTACGAAAAAAAATGAATATGGTCATTCTATTGCCATCGGCATTTCCGAAATGGCCGCCCCCTACGTGCGTCGGCATGGCGCGTCGGCCATTTCTGCCTATGTTTTTCTCATGTGCGGCACTTTTTACGTGTGCTGAGGAGTTCGTCATCTTGTAGTGCATTAGCATCGACGACATGGAAGGGCCGACTCCAAAAACTCGAGTGCACCACGGTGTCACTTTTAAAAGAAAAGTCATCACGTGTGCAGAAACAGACGGAAATCGGGCTGCATCGCGGTCGTTCGGAGTTCCCGAAACGTGCGTGTGGGACTGGCGGAAACAAAGGCAGAAGATTGTTGACAGCAAAGCTTCACGCAAAGGCTTCAGCGGACCACAGCAGGGTCGTTTTCAGCAAATTAAAGAGCTGCTCGGCGAGTATGTGCTTGAGCAGGAAGCGGCACAGCGGCCCGTGGCGATAGAACTCCTCCAAGTGCGGGCTATGCAATTAGCCTTAGAAAAAGGTCTAATGCGGAGCCAGTTTAAAGCAAGCAGGTGCTAGCTAACTAACTTTATGAAGAGGAAAAGCTTTTCCCTCCGAAGGCGAACGGGCATATGCGAAAAGTTTCGAGAGGAGTACGATGAAAAGCTTCACAGTTTTCAGAGGTTCGTCCTAAACTTGCGGCACAACAACGACTACCTGCTTGGGCAAATCGGGAATGCCAATCAGACGCCTCTTTACTTCGACATGCCTGGCACCACAACCGTCGAGAAGAAGGGGGCGAAGCAAGTTCGCATGCTGACATCGGTCTGTGGTAAAACTACAGTGACGGCAATGCTCTGTTACACGTCAGATGGGCACAAGCTTCGCCCGTACCTCATATTTAAATGGAAGACGCTCCCGAAAGGAGTCGTTTTTTCGAGTGGTGTGATCGTGCGGGCCAGCGAGAAAAATGGGTGCGCGTTGCGATCGATGTCTTACGGTTTTTTTTTTCCCGTCGTGGAAATCGGGTGCGCGTTACAATCGAGGGCGCGGTAAAATCGAGTAAATACGGTATGTGCTAATGACATCAAATGAAAACAAACTTCAAGCGACAGCTTTTGTGCAAGCCATAAAAATAAAAACCCTAGACATTACCGATATCGAAATAGCAGAAGAGTTGCTTCGCGACGTCGACTACATGATACCATGCAAAGGGTTTGGTAAAACTGGTGAATTTGGAGTAAATTTAAAGTACAAGGAGAAGACTTTTGATGACAGAACCTTCGGCCCATCTTGCCGTGGGATTGCTCCAACGCCAGAAAAAAGCTTGCCCACAATGCAAGTTCCTCCGAAGACTGCTCCTCAATCGAGAGTCCTACAGGCGAAGAAAAGGCAAAAACGTGGCCCAGTCCCAAAAGCTTTCATACAGGCTTAAGCTGCGAACAGGGCAAGCGAAAAGGAGTTGCCTGAGTGTCCTGCAGGCTAAATTACTCATCAAACAATTGAAAGAAAAGAATGCACAGAATGACTCTGCAGCATTTGAAGAAGCGGTGAAGGACCTACCCATTAAGCAACAGCAACAAGTCAAGGCGTGCTTTGCAGCGGCTAAAAGAGAATCCAAAAAAGGAATGAAGTATGAAAGTGAATGGGCTCTAGAGTGCCTAGTTATGTCCCTGAAAAGCCCACGCCTCTATGAACACATACGCAAAAACAACATCATGGCGTTGCCTTCTGGAGTGGGTTCGGCCTGAGCGAAAAAGTGTTTGCTGCTGTGGCAGAAAAAACAAAATCTGTGGACTTATTCCGGCACCATGGCGGGCTGTTAATTGATGAGATTAAGCTATCCGAACACTTGAGCTTGGGACCCGATGGCACTATCGAAGGTTTTGTGGAACTTGGGAAGTTCACACCAGAGAGTGAGCGCTCCGTAGCATGTGACCATGGCCTTGTAGTATTTTTCATGCCTTTTACAGGACCAAATTATTGGGGTGTTCGCATCATGCAGCAATGTGAAGTCCGAGATGTTAGGCAAAATAATCCTCGAAGCAGTAGTCATGTGCGAAAACCCCTGTCTGCACATAGACTTTATCACCACTGATGGAGCTGCGTGGAACAGAAGCATGTGGACTCATTCGGCATACACGGCTGGAAAGGAAACACAGTCTGTAGAAGGCAGCACCCTACAGATCCAGAACGTTTTCTGCACTTCATCTCGGACTTCCGACACCTTCTTAAATGTGTGAGGAACACATTTGTTTGAACGGGCGTGAAACTGCCAGAAGGCCATGCCAGTGTTGACGCTATTGACTGTGCCCGGAAGCTTGATGAACAGCATGACACGACTCTCAAAGCCATGCCTCATATTAGCAAATCGGTCGTACATCTCTATGGCTTTGAGAAAATGAAGATAAATTATGCACTGCAGCTTTACAGTAATGAAGTCCTCAGAGGCCTTTTCTTGTACAATGCAACCATCGAAGAAAAGCATGGGAGCACAGCGGTGACAGTCAGCTTTGTGGAAAGAATGAGAAGGCTCATTGAGGCCATGACTTCAAGGTGCAGCTCAGGTGCACTTAAGCCTGAAGGGATGCACGAGAAGTGCATTCAAAACTTTTTGACTTACCTGGATGATTGGGAAACAGCTGCTGGCATTGGAGGTTTTCTAAGCTGCAGTACAGCCGAGGGGCTTCGTGTTACCTTATCAAGCACGCTACACCTTCTCCGCTACCTGACGATGAAATTGAACTTCAGATATATGATGGATGACATGCCGCTTGAGTCAGGTCCCTTGGAGAGGCTGTTTGGAATAGTCCGACAAATGTCTGGATGCAATGATCATCCGACTGCCTCCCAGTTCTTAATCTCGGTCAACACTTTGAGCTTCTAGAATTTGGCAAAACCACCGAAAGGAAGCAATGTGTCCTCTGGACTACTGAGAAGTCTGCTGAGAGCTGACAACGAAAAGGACCTCACTCCTCGGAGGAAGTTAGAAGAGCTTCTTGACCTAGGAAACCTTGCTGAAGCACATGAAGTGCTCAATGAATACGGCCACGGCACCGAGCATGCAGACATGGTCGTGCAAAGCAGCGATGCCAGACTCATATTCTACATGGCTGGATATGTGGCAAGAAAAAGCGTTGCAAGCACCAAATGTACAGAGTGCAGCCAGCAGCTCCTACAAGGCAAGAACGATTTATCTCCAGCTGCAGCATCCCTCACGACTACTGTTGACCGAGGAGGCCTGCTGTACCCATCAGCCAAGCTCAATGAACTCGTGACCACTCTCGAGAACACTTTTACCCACTGCTTGAGTGTGATAGAAGTCAAACCTGACAGGATCATGGACTCGGTTTCCTTCTTGCAGCTAAGAAAGCTTACACTTGTCGGCTGCCCTGACCACAGCATGTCCCTCACAAACAAAATTATCAAGTTCTATGTTCTTACTAGGCTCCGCTTTCATGTCAAAGCTCAGAACAGCAAGTGAAACGTTAAGCAGGAAAGAATGACATTGCTGAAGCTTAGACGTGTGCTCTGAGTTTGATATTGTAACCTTAAGCTCTATTGATTTTGTTTTTTGCCGAGTGGAAAGTGATTGTATGCCTCTGATTAGGTACTTAGTGCCAAGCGATGCGCTGTCTGTGTGCAATGTTTCAATGTTTTTCACTCCTCCCAAGCGTATGTAAATGTGCGTATTTTTCATTATTTTATCCTGTATTCTATGATGTGCAATAGATATTACTAATAATATGATGTGCAATAAATATTTGTTTTATTTTCCTCCCCCAGAACTTGGGTAATATTTTTTTAAGGAAGCCGTCGCCTTGCACTCCAAAACACTGCAGGGATATGCGAACAAAAGCTTTTAGTTACGCAGATTCAATGTCACAGAAGTCTCACAGCGGCAGCCAATTTATTTTAATGCTTGAAGTGGCGTTCTATCAGCCATCGTCACAGTGAGTTATCTGAATTGCCAATTTTTCTAAATCGTTCATCTTTAAAAGGTCCGCGTGCTCAAGGCGCAGCACGCGTAACTAGCATCACCATTCTGCCGACAGCGCCATGGCCGCGCTGCTCGAAATGGTGGAGCGGCTCCGAGCTCCCGTTGGCGTCATCTCCGAATTCTAGGCACTATAGCGGCGTGACCACAGAACACCTACCAACGTGGCGGGGTTTCGAAAAGCTCGGCTGCGACGTAACGACGCTATCATTGAAAATTCCTAGATCAAAAAATCCCCCCAAAAAACTCTTCCTAGGTACGGCCGAATACTGGTGCATGCGCAGAGTGAAAACACTCGTTGGCAACGTTGTGGGCATTGCCTAGGTTTGAAGGTCTCGTGGCGTAGGTGGCTTATGCACCGTACCTGCCTCTACAAACGCGGTGTTTTTTTTTTTCAAGATGTTTGCACCTCATAAACTCTCCGCATGTGCGATTCGCCACCGGTCAGTGTGTGCTGAATGGTGTTAATTAAGCAAAAAGAAATGAGGCCTGCGCCTTATTTTCGGCACATCGTCATTCGTTTTCGGTGTCGTGTTGTGCCTACACCGCTGAACTCACGCTGCACAATTTCCAAGCTTCGCGTGCACAGCCATGAACCAGCTCGACTGGTGCAGATGAATCAAATGGACCTTGTTTTATCTGTTGATGCAGTCGTTAGTGGTGTCTTAATGACTCGTGAGAGCGTTTTCCCACTTTTCAACACACTCCCGAGTTTGGTTAATTATTTATTGCTTTATTTTGATAGTTTCTTTCAGATTATGTCTTTGTACTTTGTTGCATATATATGACTATACCACAATAAGTTTTTATATTCTTAGTACAAAAATATAGGCGTACTTACACATGGTTAGGAAGTATCATAGAGTTTTTTATTATACACTAGAGGGAACTCTGGTGCTAGTGTCTATGGGAGCTGCAACGCACGGCGCTTCAGCGAGCATGCGAATGATAGGTAGTACACACATTTGTCTAATCTTCGTACTTCTGGCCTGCTTTTGGCTCCGTGTGTGTTCACGTGGCTTGGAGCTGTTTTCTCACGAAACAAAAATCGGCAAGTGTTGAGCGTTAACGCTTCACCACCTTATTCTTTTAGACTTACCTTGCCCAATCGGGTCACGATGTTCAAAGTGATTCGTTCTTTCTTTTGAAACAAAACCGAAACAGGGCAACAAACGAAGCCGCAAGTATGATTAGCCGCTCGCAAGTACAAAGACTAGACAAATGGGTGTACTACCCATCGTTCCCATGGTCGCTGAACGACCGCAGCGACAGAGTCCTCTCTTGTTAATTTTAAGAAACTCAATGGGAAGTATGGAGAGGCCCCTCCCAGACACCTCTGCGACTAAAGAAATAGTCCCGCTCACGCACTCAGCCATGATTTTCGAAAGCAGAGTTGCTGACCATCCAGCTGATGACGTCAGTTTGGAGCACGAAGGAAGGAAAGGTAGCAGAGGGCATGCCCAGCTGGCACACTACGCGAAAAGTATGGAGGAAATGACATCATGGTAGCTTTAATCACTGGGCACAATGGCAACGTTGCTATGGTTACGTGTTGCTCAGTGTAGCTGGTTTAGCATCAGCAGCCGCGGCAGCATAAGTGTTGCCAATTTAGCTATTCTGTAGCTAGATCTAGCTACTTCTGGACTCTGCTAGCTACCAAAAACTTGATTCAACTACGAGTAGCTGTTATAGCATTTTTATCCAAAATTTAGCTCCTATCTAGCTATCTTGCCAACTATAGGTGTAGGCAGTAGTGTATTGACATTTTTTGAATTATTATTGCGCAACGATAAATAGGTGTACATATATATGAAACCAAGTCATTTTATCCAAGCAAGGCATAGGGGACATTGTTTGTGTTTTGAACTGTAGATTTCGTCGAACATTGAAGAGAATTGATTCTCTTCAATGTTCGACAAAGTCTTCAGTTCAAAATCTAGTTTTCTTTACTTGGTTAAGTCCAAAAAAGTTAACGGAATTCTACCGATGCAAGGCGTGATTTTGTATTAACTTTCAATCCTCTTATTTGCGACAAAATGTCACGGCACAAGCTCACACACAAACACACACACAATGGCAAGATGTATGCCACGAATACAGCGTGCCAAGTGATGTTCAGAAATCAGCACGATAGTGTCATATTCAGCGGCAAATAATGATGGCCGATATTGACGAATATATTTATATATACCACAGGAATTATGGCTATTTACCATCAGAGCTTCGTACTTCTGCCCCTTTACCATTTTCGGGGAAGAGTCCTTCGTACGCTCGTTTAAGCTTATGGTAGTGCAAATTCTTTGTCATGTTTTGTTGTTGTAAATGCGTGCTTTTTTGTAGGCTCACTTCAAGACTTCTCGTCAGTATATCTCCAACTAATATGTGAAAGGCCAACAGTATTTCACTGAAAAAATATAGGAATCTGATGCAAATGATAAAGGATTGAAGACACATTCGCTTCAGCGACACAGGAGCTTAAAGGAAGAAATCCTTCACCGGGTGATGAGCAAAGCTTATTCCCATAACTGCTTGAACTTTTTGATGCCTGACCTGCATGCATCATGCATGCTTGACAATTCACTATTTAAAGCAACGAAAGTGACTGTCACTCTTCAAATACGTTGTTTCACTGGGGTCTTCTATTCAGTGCTCATTATTCCAAATTTATTAGAAAAAAAAAACACCTTTTGTTCTTATCTGCGCTATTTGTTTCCCTATTCAAAATTTTCAAATATTCGCACACCCGTAATGTTTACAGAGCTCTGATGCATTCCCATCTCCTCCTTGAGCGGCGCCCAAGCCTTGGCGCTTTGCCAAGATCACGCCTTCCTCAAAATATTGGAGTCAAAGCTGAAACACTCTTCTCTTTGTTCATATATCCTAGGTGTAGTTCAGTGCAAGAAAACGGTATTTGATAGCCGTATTTGAACTCTAATGAAACACAACTGCCAGTAGACTCGTATCACACACGAAATGTCTAAAAGTGTCTGAAAAAATAATTTAGCTACTTTTTTATCTCCTTGGTAGGTTTTTTACTTTTTCCTAGCTACATTTCCGCTGCAATCTAGCTATTTTTACACTCTGACATTTGGCAACACTGGGCAGCATGTGTGCCTTCACAGGTCTTGTGTTGAGCCGTGGCAGATAATATACGTGCTCTGCGCCGCATTATTAGTTACACACTGTTCTCTTGGAAGTCACTCAATGCCACTGTACTCTTAGCAATGTTTACAAAACCTTTCGTCCACCACGGGGCCTGAGCAGTGCGTAGAACGAGCGCATATCCATGTGCCGTGCGGCAGATGACGCGAATGAATCATTTGAAGTGTTCAGTGAAGTTGCGCTGGGCACCATGACGCAGCGGAACGACTACGAACGCCTTGCAGGTCAGTGACGATTGGTCAGTGATCCTGCTTGTGGCAATGGACTAAACTGTTGTGGCCAGCAAGATGCAATGAGGACCATGTGCACATACGTATAGTTTCATGTTTGGTATGTGCCAGTAACAACTTGCATGTGCGTAATAAAATGCCTTTTCTGTTCAGCTTGTTATACTCGCCCCCAGCATTGTAATCTCAACATTAGAGCAACCGTGTTCAAGTGTCACTTGCACCGTGCACAAAGTCAACATGGTCGCAGAATGCTGACGCCGGTGAGTCTCTCGCGAAATACGGACACAGTGGCCGGGCGCTGCTTCGGCCTCGTGATGGAATGCAATCGTAGAAGGCGCACGACCGATCGTGATGTCTGTACAGTTGCTGAAATAATGACGTGAAAACACTCACAGTTGTCAGTGCATCTATCACGCGTTCTCTTGTACTTGCTTCGTTGGTGGCGAGCCGTTACTCGCTGTTAATACTCAGACAAAATGATTTCGCCGAAGGCGTCATGCTTGCCCAGAGCGTTGAGCTCCGTTCCATTAGTTTCGGATCGTCACGAAACACTCACTGCGCAGCCCGCGTGCTTTTCGAGCCGGAGAAAGAGTCGCGCATTCTGCTTTAAATTCGAATGTAAACAAGATAGGAGAATTCGCCCAGTCAATATGGCCGACTTCCGTCTTCACAGCGAGTGACGTCAGAGCCTCTCCTAAGATTTTTCCTTCCTCCATGGTTTAGAATGAACAACTCTTGGTGCAGGCATTGAGTGCATCCTACTTTGAGGAGGGAATGCTGCGGACTAGTTGTATCGGACTTGTGTTCCTTATTGTGAAGGCGTGAAAATGCCATAATTCCACAAATGTTTTTTTTATGTATTCAATGCTATTGCACCAGTGGACCTGCTTGCAACCTTTGTTTAACTTTACACTTTTATGGAGAGCAGGATTCCACACACAAACCCCTTATTCTGTCTTTTAGCAGCACCTATGTTCTACCTCATTGTTTCTAATTTGTACACAGATGGTGCAACAAATATATAGCATAGTACGACTGTTCATCATCATCATCATCATCAGCCTCACTACGTCCACTGCAGGACAAAGGCCTCTCCCATGTTCCGCCAGTTAACCCAGTCCTGTGCTTGCTGCTGCCAATTTATACCCGCAAACTTCTTAATCTCATCTGCCCACCTAACCTTCTGTCTCCCCCTAACCCGCTTGCCTTCTCTGGAAATCCAGTTAGTTACCCTTACTGACCAGTGGTTATCCTGTCTACGCGCTACATGCCCGGCCCATGTCCATTTCCTCTTCTTTATTTCAACTATGATATCCTTAACCCCCGTTTGTCCCCTAATCCACTCTGCTCTTTTCTTGTCTCTTAAGGTTACACCTACCATTTTTCTTTCCATTGCTCGCTGCGTCGTCCTCAATTTAAGCTGAACCCTCTTTGTAGGTCTCCAGGTTTCTGCTCCGTAGCTAAGTACCGGCAAGATACAGCTGTTATATACCTTCCTCTTGAGGGATAGTGGCAATCTACCTGTCATAATTTGAGAGTGCTTGCCGAATGTGCTCCATCCCATTCTTATTCTTCTAGTTACTTCAATCTTGTGGTTAGGCTCTGCGGTTATTACCGGCCCTAAGTAGACATAGTCTTTTACAACTTCAAGTGCACTATTACCTATCTCGAAGCGCTGCTCCTTTCCGAGCTTGTTGTAAATTACTTTCGTTTTCTGCAGATTAATTTTAAGACCCACCTTTCTGCTCTCCTTGTCTAACTCCGTAATCATGAGTTGCAATTCGTCCCCTGAGTTACTCAGCAGTGCAATGTCATCGGCGAAGCGCAGGTTACTAAGGTATTCTCCATTAACACTTATTCCTAACTGTTCCCATTCTAGGCTTCTGAAAACCTCCTGTAAGCATGCGGTAAATAGAATTGGGGAGATTGTGTCCCCCTGCCTTACACCCTTCTTGATTGGTATTCTGTTGCTTTCTTTATGAAGCACTATGGTAGCAGTTGATCCCCTGTAGATTTCTTCCAGAATGTTTATGTTTACTTCATCTACGCCCTGATTCCGCAGTGTCTGCATGACGGCTGATATTTCTACTGAATACAACGCCTTCTCGTAATCTATGAAGGCTATGTATAGTGGTTGGTTATACTCTGAGCATTTCTTCCTTACCTGATTGATAGTATGAATGTGGCGAATTGTTGAGTAGCCTGTTGGAATTCCTGCTTGTTCCTTTGGTTGATTGAATTCTAATGTTTTCTTAACTTTGTTAGCAATTACCTTTGTGAAGAGCTTGTATACTACAGAGAGCAAGCTGATCGGCCTGTAATTCTTCAAGTCCTTGTCATCTCCTTTCTTATGTATTAAGATGATTTTAGCGTTCTTCCAAGACTCTGGTACCCTTCCCGCCAGGAGACACCTCGTAAACATGGTGGCTAGTTTTTCTAACACAATCTGTCCTCCATCTTTCAGCAGATCTGATGTTACCTGATCCTCACCAGCAGCTTTGCCTCTTTGCATGCTCTCCAAAGCTTTTCTGATTTATTACTTGTGGGGTGTCATCTGGGTTACTGCTAGTTCTTAAAGTAATAAGGTCGTGGCTGTCTCGGCTACTGTACAGATCTCTGTAAAAATCCTCCGCTATTTTAACTATTCTATCTATATTGGTAGTTATTTTGCCTTCCTTGTCCCTTAGTGCATACATCCGATTTTTGCCTATCCCAAGTTTCTTCTTCACTGCTTTGACGCTTCCTCTGTTTTTCAGAGTGTGTTCAGTTCTCTCCATGCTATACCTTCTTACAACGCATACTTTACGTCTATTAATCAACTTCGAAAGCTCTGCCAGTTCTATTTTGTCTGTTGTACTTGACACTTTCATGATTTGACGCTTCTTAATTACGTTCTTCGTTTCCTGGGAAAGCTTGCCAGTGTCCTGTCTAACTACCCTGCCTCCAACTTCCACTGCACACTCCGTAATGATACTCGTCAGATTATCATTCATTGTATCTACGCTAAGGTTAATTTCCTCACTAAGAGCCGAGTACCTGTTATGCAGTGACACTCTGAATTCCTGTACTTTCCCTCTCAGTGCTAGCTCATTGATTGGCTTCTTGTGTATCAGTTTCTGTCGTTCCTTCTTCAAGTCTAGGCGAATTCAAGACCGTACCATTCTATGGTCACTGCATTGTACCTTGCCAACCACTTGCACATCCTGCACGATTCCCGGGTGTGAAGTCATTATAAAGTCTATTTCGTTCTTATTTTCGCCATTAGGGCTCCTCCATGTCCACTTGTGATTTTCTCGTTTTCGGTAGAAGGTATTCAAAATCCGCAAATTATTGCGTTCTGCGAATTCTACTAGTAGCTCTCCTCTGGCGTTTCTAGTACCGATGCCATAATCTCCTACTGCCTCGTCTCCAGCCTGCTTCTTTCCTACCTTTGCATTAAAGTTGCCCATCACTATAGTATACTGTGTTTTTACCTTACTCATTGCCGATTCCACGTCTTCATAGAAGCTTTCAACTGAAGCGTCATCATGGCTGGATGTAGGCGCGTAAGCCTGTACTACCTTCATCTTGTATCTTTTATTCAGTTTAATTACAATACCTACGACCCTTTCATTAAGGCTATAGTATTCCTGTATGTTGCCAGCTATGTTTCTGTGAATTAAGAACCCCACTCCCAGTTCTCTTCTGCCTGCCAAGCCCCGATAGCAAAGGACGTGCCCATTCTGTAGCACTGTATGGGCCTCATCTGTCCTCCTAACCCCACTGAGCCCTATTATATCCCATTTAACACCCTCTAGCTCCTCGAATAGTACAGCTAGACTTCCCTCACTAGATAAGGTTCTAGCTTTAAACGTTGCCAAGTTCAGGTTCCAAAGGCGACCTGTAGTCCAGAGATTCTTAGCACCCTCTGCTGCGTTGCAGATCTGACCGCCGTCATGGTCAGTTGCTTCGCAGCTGCTGGGGACTGAGGGCCGTGAGTTATTTGACATATGCGCCTAATTTTTCTACAATTTCTAAAATATAATTTTCACACAGATTTTGCAAATTAAAGGGTCTCTGTATGCTTTCATACAACTTACTTTCATGCATTTTTATGCAAACCCATTACATGTCTTTCGAGGTACGTGTGTCAGCAAAATGACATTTCTCAAGTATAAGTACTGAAGAGGCATGCACAAATGCTAATATTTTCATTGCACAAGAGCAGAAATTTTCGCAAATAGAAACCTGCTGAGAAAAGACTCCTGTGCTCAGAGTTATTATAGGCTACACACTGCAGGAGGAACAGGCCATAAAAAATTGTGTGTGTGTGTGTGTGCATATATATATATATATATATATATATATATATATATATATATATATATATATATATATATATATATATATATATATATATATATATATATATATATGGTTCTTACTAGAATTAGGATAGCTCAATAGTCATTCACATTGGCTGTTGATCTATAATTATAAGGACCTCTCCTATGTGAGAATGGAGAGAATAGAATAGATGACCCCTACCCACATATCGACTCCTTTGCACAAATTTACTGCACTAGGCACATACCAGTGTGCATGCTACCCACCAGTGAGGATATGCATTTTCTATGAATGAATGATATGCAAAACATTAATAATTCTGTGGTAATGCTTCTTCTAGAGAAAGAGTGCATATCCATATAATACCATTTTGCATACACAAGTTGAAAATTTTTCATGCTAATCACCAAAAACCATGGTATCAATGTAATAATAATAATAGGTACATTGTAATAGGTGGCTCATTGTTTCATTTATTTGATGTGCATACACAGATACACAAGGACACAGAGGAAAGAGGGAGAGAGAAAGCTGGCAACTGCCACCTGGAGAACAACGCATGCTCACTCTTTTGGGAGGAGGGAAGAAACAGAGGAAACAAAGATTAGAGGGAAGAAAAAGGAAAGAACATGAGGAATGAAAACAAAAACAAAGTGTGTGCCTATTTCATTACGCATCGGAACAGGCACATTGATGTTACTGAGTGATGGCCCTTGGTCTTTTGCATTACTGAGTTTAGCACTACAGCTGCACTGAAAACCAGGTAACAATGTATCCCCAAGAGGAAACATACAGCAAGAAATTCTGGTAATCTTCCTGTCTGCATTGATGTCATCCTTAATGTAAATAAAATTCAGCATTGAACACCATGCGTAGCATTCTCGAAATTGATTGGCAGAATAATACTGACTGCAACTAAAAAAGAAATGTGATCAACTCGTCAGAATTTATTTTTCACTTCACTTTTTATAAACTTGTTTGCAATGGGTTGCAAATCTGCAGTAACACTCAATTTTTGAGTAAGGCTATAATTTTCACTTCATGTTTTATGAACCTGTATGCAGTGAGTTACAAATCTTCAGCATTGCTCAATTTTCTAGAAAGGCAACAATTTTCTCTTCACATTTTATAAACTCGTATACAGTGGGTTGCAAATCTGCAGCAATGCTCAATTTACTAGGAAGGCTACAATTTTCCCTTCAGCTTTCTTAAACCTGTATGCAAGCATCTCTAATATACATGTGGAGGTTTTGAAGCGTTATAACCAACATATCAATGAATCACTCAATCAGCCTACCAACCTGCCAACCAACCTTGTAATCAGAGAGTGGCAAACGTGCAGCAGTGCTTTATTATCTGAAAAAGCTACAGGTTTCAATTGAAGTATTATAAACTCTTGTAAAGTGGACCGTGAATCTGCAGCAAAACTCAATTTTCTAGGAAGGCTACAAAGTCTGGAGTTTTGCCAACTGTTCTTCACTCGGCATTGAATCTTCATGTCTGACCACTGGAAGGCAAAGAGAGGTAAAAAAATAGCAGTTAGAAATCATAATTATGAGTACACTCTAGTTTGTAAATACACAGCCATCTGTTAGAGCTAGTAAAAACAAAAAATGTGGCCCATACAAACACAATACTAATGGTATCACCGGTCCAGCATGCATTTACAGCTGTACTTGCATTACTTGCAGCTTGACCACTCATTATTAAAGTACTGTCATTTTGCTATGCACTTACACTGCAGCTGCTATAATAAAGTCAATTGTAAGAATTTACATGAGAAAACCACAAAATGGACATGAGGCATGTCTTTGATTCAACCATATGAGGTGCTCTAATATGGCAGATGCTGCACTCAACATCATAAATGGCATGTAATGCTGTCCACAACCACAGCCAAAATGTAGTCATTTATGTAAAATATTAGGTACATGCAATGCAAATGTGGGTATATTGAGCTGCGAACATTTACACTCATGAATCCTGATATTTGTTACATGGAAGGCACTGTTTAAACTCATTATTTGTTGCACAGTGAAGTAACATCATTTTACGAAAGCAGTCGAGCCCCGATTTCATGTTTCTCACTCAAATTTTTCTGCGTATCATGCTTCTTGTATCTGGTGTCAGCAAAGCATTAAAAGACACCTGCGTATCAGAATACTATTATCACAGTGTTTTTGCCTTATAAGTTGCAAACTGCTGTTATGCTGGACATGCTGAGGTACAGGTGGGGGGGGGGGTGATAAGTTCCCAGGCCACTAATTCATGTATTTCTAAGAAAGCTGAGGCTGAAAACTAATTACCAAAACTGGACATCACTAAGATTGGGAATGTGGATTGCCACAAGGCCATCCACATGCTCAAAAAAGTCTGTTTTTGACAGAGATGAAAAAAAAGCCAGACTTTCATAAAAAACTTCCTAAAGGCTAAACTGATGAACAATTACTTCTGAGGAAGCACCGTGCATTTGATTTATAATTTAGCACCACTTTTCAGCAAATTGTAATCAACTGTGACTCATCTTTTCCCAGCTAGTGTTTTCTTTCTTCAGGGTCAGTGAAAAACGTGTCAGTGGGGCCCTATATAATCCAATGTCACTCCCAATATTAGGAAGGGGACAGTGCACACGCTTGTTATTAAGTCCCTTCTATTCTTGTTCATGAATCTTTTACATCATTTGTTAATTTACCAGGATGGTCTTTCTTTCATAAAGATTAAAGTTTGGCAAATGGCCCCATTTTTTAAAGTTCTCCTGAGTAATGACACTAGCAAGCACAAATGTGAAAAAATAAACAAAAAAAAACAGAGAGATAGACAAGGAGAAAAAAAACCTCCAAGATATGCTTTTTCACATACAGTACTCCATAAATGCTTACCAGTGTATGTTGGCAAAACCACGCCATTTGTAGCTTCAATGGACCATCAAAATGTATTCACAACTGCAGAAAGAAGGCAAAAAAAATATAAGTGCAACAATGAACCTTGATGAACATACTGACCCTTCTTACCATCGGCTAATTCATGCTTTGAAATGCCCAGAAAGCAGGAGGCATCATCAAGGGGAATAAAAGAATATGCCTTGGCTTCCAGAATTGGGGCTCGGCATCTTGTACACTCTGCAATGAAATTTACAGACTGTGTATATGAACAACTAGCTAAAAAAAAAGCTGAAAATATTCAACACAGGTTTTCCTTAAAGGAGTACTGACACAATTTGGAGGTGCGTCAAAACGGATGTTTTTCGTTTCTTTGAAATGTAGTGTAAAGGTTCTTCCTACATTAGAACCGGGAAGCACAATATAAAAAATTTTAATCTAATCTTGAAGTTTTTATCTTCCGGTTTCTGCAAGGCAGCTCCACCGTCAAGCACAGCACTTGACATTTCAAGTCAGGTGCACAAGAAATTGTGATGTCATGTAAATGCGCGTGCGTTGGGGTAACGACAAAAATAATAATGGAAAAGCACAACAGGCACACCTTCTCGACTGCCTGTCTAGCAGTGCGCTGCCGAACAGCGTCATTCATAGTTGTACTGTGCGCTGTCCATTTTGATGCGACGCTCCATGGTCACGTCGACACAGAAAGGATGCGAGTGATTTTATTGTTTTTCCGATGACCGCATCTCTGTATCACAGTTTCCCGATCGACCCAGCCGTGAGACAAGTGTGGGTAGATTTTGTGCGTCATGATCGCAGCTGCGACCTGACGCCAGCCAAGCGAAGCAGGATTTGCTCGCTGCATTCTGGCCCCGACTGCTACCGGATCGAGAACCATCGGTACCTTCTTGAGTTCAGCATCGCGCTGCCATAGAAGAGATATCTGGAGCCAGAAGCTGTGCCCATGCTCTACACTCTTTAGCACATCATGATGAAAATCAAGCATCAGAGCCCACACGCAAGCGTCTGTTTCCAGCAGACAATCGAGCTGCATTCGTATGTCACGATTTTCCGCGAATGTCTCAGTCCCTACGAAGTCTGACTTGATACGTCGCTGTGAAGTCGCTCCTTCAAAATTGAAACCGAAAGTGGGTTTAGAAAGAGTGATATTAAAAATATAGTCAATGCGTTTCCAGGCACCAGAATACTCTTTCCTGGGTCCTCGATACCAGTGCTTTTACTTACAGCAGAAATCCAGAAATTTTCAAAGTTCGTGGCAGTACTCTTTTAAGAAACAAAGAATAGACATGAAATGCTTGTGCTGAAAAGCTCTTATGAGCCTGTATGTATAAAGCTGTACCTCTTTAAAGAAACATGCACTGGGCAGCAATTGTTGTTGCTTAAATGAGGTGTCTTTTATAAGCAGGGTACACCATATACATATTTTTTTATTAACCCCTATTTCAGTGCAGGCACGTTGGTGTCTTTTGTACCGACTTGTCTTTTATAAAAAGGTTTAACTGTGCAGGCTGCTTTTTTTTTTACAATACAAATGCTTTAAATAAGGATACCAAGAGAGTCGGGGTCTTGTTATCGTCACTGACAAACTCGAGAAGGAAATTCTTTGCCACTCCTAAAGTTACATCCAGATGCCTATCGAACTAACGGTTTATTAAATATTTTATAAATTTAACTACTTGAAGGTGGCTGCTTAGTGAAAAAGTTCTAGGGTGTCTTGATATATGGGACACTCATATTTTAGAAAAAGAAATTCCACACAATTTGATATACTGATTAATCGAATTTCAATGCTGATATTGAAATCAAATGCACTGAATGTAACTCAGAGTCATTCAATCATATGAGTTTTGAAACTCCCCCCAGGCTCCATGTATACGAATCCGTACTCATCAATGCCCCCCCCCCCCTTCTGTCGGGAGTGAGCAGATTGTAACGCCACCTGCTGACCGTTCGTCCACTATTAAACACGTTATTTTTCTGCTCCCAGGTGACATCAACGTACACTAACTCCTGAAAAATTGGGCCAACTGCGCGTCTAGATTTTAAAATGCAGTTTCGCAACTCGTATAATTGACTGACTCAAGGTGTAACTTAAGATGGCTTTCAGGAGATAAAATATGAGCGACATAGAGGCTATACTTATAGACAAAAGAGACCATTGTCAAGTGAAACAAGCAATAAAACTGTAATAATTTTTACTATTATCATTTCTTTCACTTCAAGTAATGTAATGACCATACTGCAGTGCACCAGAGACGCTTCAAGCTCACATTCTCATTACCAGTCATGCATGAAGATTTCTGGTGATGTAATGTGCTAATATTTCACATCTACAAGCCAAATCCCTTGTCATTTTTTCAGTCACAAATGACTGGCAGACGAAGTTTCCAGTGATAGCCTGACTTTGAATATTAATGACTCATTATTATTATTAATAATAATAAAAATATAGTATTAATTTCTGGGCTCTTACGTGCCAAAACCACAATATGATATATGAGGCATGCCATTGAGAAGGGTTCTGGAAATCTTTACATTCAGCAGGTCTGAAGAAGACCATTATTAATTGAGCCAGTTCCACTGCCAATTATTAAAAGAGGGAGTGCAACTGCTGTAGGCACCTGGCCCTTACCAGAATTAATTTTGCAAGATTCTTCACAATTTAGGGATTCTAACGAATGGGCATGGTGCAGAAACCATGGGGTGGTGACTGTGCTTACAAAGCTGAATATTTCTTAGTAGAGTTTAAATGGTAGAAGTTTTAAACATAACAAGACGAGCTTTTCGTGCGAAGGTGGCTGTATATCTACTAGCTTCAAGAGACCCACACCAAAGCCTCATGTCTTATGCACTGATTGTAACATTACTGATTATGACATGAAGCTTCTTTGAATTATCAAAAATAAGCCCTGAGGCAGTGCTTGTCACGTAAATGCTATTCTTTGGCTACAGTACATGAAGAAAAATAGAGAAAGAATGCTGCTTGCAGGAGCTTGCCAATGCTCACTGGCAGTGAGGCTCATCTCCTGATGGCATTGTTACTGGGCAGTTCATTCAATAATGAACCACTCTGAAGAGCTCTTTTGTTTCAATGCCTTACAGAATTTAATGCATAACAAAAGTATACAATCAGGCCTGAGGGTAAGATAGGCAGCCCTTATAATTTTGAAAATTTGAAAAGGTATCATAATTACTTAGAAAATGTGCCCAAGGCTAAGTGGAAGTTGCGATTGTAGAAAATTATGTGCATCTATATTACTACATTCCGATGGCAGGTGCCATATCAATGCACTTAGAAGCATCAACTACAGATTGTTACCAAGGATGACTAGAAAAATTTCCTGTATCACTAATTGATGCAATAAAAATTTACATAGAACTGATGTGACTGATGGTTTGAAAAATTGCAAAAAGGTATTAATGACTAGATGATAAATATTTCTTGCTGCCTAGCACTGAAACTTTGTAGATAAAAAGAACTTTGCAATTAGCAGCTAAGTGTGGCATCAAATCGTGCATTTTGAAGTGCAGAGCACGCTCCACAGCAGAGAAACACAGCATTTTCTCATGATCTTGCTCATGAATGGCAGATACCCACTGCAGCGAATTTCCAGCCAACATATTGCAAAGTTAAGTATGCTTGAAGCTTTCCTACTTGATAGCATCCTTCACCATAGCACACTCTACACACAAAGATGACACCTAAGCAAACATGCTGAAACTGTTTCCAAACTTGTTCTGCAACAATAAAAAGTTTTAAATTATGAATAACTAGAAAGTCTACACGAAGGAACATAGTCTGAAATTCAGCTTGCCATATTGAAGAAAAGACGTGGATAGGCAAGTGCATCTTTTTATCCACGACTTTTTTTTTTCTTCCCACACAAATTCAGTGGTCCCTTATACATTTATTTATTCATATAACCTTACAGGGCCCAATAAGGTATTGAGGAATAGGGAAGGGACAAGTACAGAGTAAATACAAGAGAAAAGCCCAGATAAATACAGAAAAAAATGGGAAAATGTATGTAAAGCATTTCGAAACAGAAAAACCTTTCTTACTTAATGGGGAAAATAGATGCCAGCCACACGCTCACAAAAGAAAAAATAACGTAGTCAAAAGTTCGACAAAAGTTTGTTCAGTTAGGCACTTGATGAGATGAAACAAAGTCACTGACCAAGTCTGGTGTAATGATCTGAAGCTTTAATACTGCATACAAGTTCATTGTTCATTTTGTTCAAACAAGGAATCCATATGTGGTTCCGAAACATTGGACCATTTCATGACTTGATCAGTGACTGCATTTTGTCTCACAAAAGAAAGACTGCATGAAGACTTTCCTATTCAGAAATAATGCAATTCATATTATTGTTCTCAATTCATGTCATTGTTCATTATAATATGAACAATATTATTCATAATATTTTTATAATTCACGTTTTTGTCCATAATAATATTCATATCAATGTTGTCAATTCATAATAACAGCAGCATATGCCTGATCTTGCATACCCAGCTCTTTATGAACGAAATATATTACAATAAAGAAAGAAGACCAAAAGTTTCAGGACACGGCTTAAAAAGGCAGAAAAAAAAATGTGCCTGGAAACTACTGAAATTACCTCCAAGTTCTTGCATGATAGGTTTGATATGGTCTGGACATTCCTGGGATAAAACATTGTAACTTGCAGGGAAATCTCTATAGGCTTGCTGTTCTTTTGCACTTGAAGTCCTATCAAGACCTTTACAGAAAGGACTTCCCAGAAAAAATCAGAATCGTTGACATTGCATCTACTGCACATATTTCTGGGGATGAACCAAGGACTCCGTCTTCGTTTCCTTTGTCCCCACCGAACATATTTTCCTGGATCACATATACAATGGCATATCCAAACGACAAGTCCAGATTTCTTTATATTCCTGAAACGACGAGATCTCTCAAAGCAGTTGTGCTTCTTTACTCTGTGCTCTCTCGTCCACTGGAGGGTTCATTTTCTACTGACCTCCTGCAGGATGTTTCTGCTGCATCACTAGGAAAATGCGAAAACCATAAATTTTCTTTTCACAAGGAGAGTGGTGTAGGTGAGAGGATAGTCTCTCTCCTTGTCAAGCTTGGCATCAATTTCGATGTAGAGCTGCTGGTAATGGGCGCGTTGGCAGCCGCAACGAGGCGATTGAACGATGCCGAGCGAACACCTGCGGGTCTCCACCATCAGAAAGATTTCCGCTTGTCGCGAGCTTGATGCGAAGAAAGCGTCGTCCGAAAGGCCGGCCTGTTCCGAAGCACCGCAGAAAGTGTCCTCGCAGCGCTCCAAAGCATTGTTCTTCAGAGTCTTCAGTTACGAAAGCGTTGGAACTCTTGCGTGGCGTCTGAGCTGCGTAGTTGAGGCTCCAGATGTCACCGGTGACGCCACAGTAGTTTCCAGAATCGTACCAGGGAACGCTGACGTGGCCATGCCTCGAACAGCCGTGGTTGGTGTCAAATGGCTCTTCTGTGCCCGAGCAACGCTCCTCGTTGTCCTCCTCGTTTTCGAGGCAGCCCTGTGCGGATGTAGGAAACGTCGAGGCGCAGCTGTCTTCCGACCACTCGTCTTCCTGAAGCTTCATCACCAAAGCCTGAAGACGGACCGTTGACCGATGCTCTAGAACCGCTGGCCTTGCGATGCTCACCGGCTCAAATGGCGGACAGAACGACGCGTGTCACGTTCTGCTTTGTGAAGCCACGTATGCTTGTGGCATGTGCCCTCACGCGCGGCAGCGCTACTCGCGACACCATGACCTAGTAGGTCATGCGCGACACTGTCGTTTTTCTTTTCCTCTCCTAATTATGAGTGGCTCAAACACGATGTATCTATACATTATCATAATATTATTCATATTTTATGTTTTACTGAATGAATTCGAATTTAACATCGTTTTTATATTATCATTTCATAAAAACTTATGACATGTTTATTTCTTTCTCTAAAAATCATGTTTTTCGTTTGTCCTGCCCCCCCCCCCTTTTTTTTGCCTTTGTTTTTTTTTTGACAAAATGCACTGCCGAACATTTTGTGGCGGTACTGGGCTGTGTCCTTTGTTGTGTCATTCTTGCAGGCTGTATTAATCGCCGATAAGGCACTTATGAACAGTTTTGTTACCCGTCCAGAGTTGTTTTTTGTATAGTACTGGCCGATACTTCGTATACCCCAAATTATGGTTATTTAGCGCTTTTTAGATAAGTTAGGCGTTAAATTAATTATCTTTCTTTAATCAGTACCATTAAAGATGCTGTTAAATTACAGTATGATGATATATTTCTAAAAAATTCAAAATTGGTGCCGCTGAGATCTTTAGAAGCTATATATGACTGATGCGCCCCAAGTGAAGAAAAATGTGGAATTGGTATTTTTACTCTGCCCTAGAATGATCCTTTTCGCTTCGCCTTCCAGATTTCGTGGCTATCTTTGTATCAGAATTTTTCGCGACAATTGTAGCTCTCCGTAAAATAACGGCTTCAGTAAGTTTTGCAGTAATATTAACCGATTCATTATCAGTATGTGCCCCCCTTACTGCAGACGAGAACTCGCATGCTGAGAGTGTTATCAAAGCATTAGTTCCCTCGCATCTCAATCTGATCAAATTTGTCTGGGTTCCAGGACAAAAGGGCATATACATCAACGAAATGGTAGATGCGCTGGCAAAGTTATCGTTAACTGGGCCTGTTATTCAGGTATTACCGGCATAGAAATTCTTAATAGGCGCTACGTTAAAAAGCAAACTGCTATTAGAGAAATTTTCTGCACCTTCACTAAAATCCCAATCCGAATTCTAGCACTTATTGTATCATTGGAATAGTAAAATATGTCAAGCGCGAGGAACGGAAGTTGCAATCACTAGACTGCGCTGTCAAATTCCGCAGATATATTTATATTTACACAATGGTGGTCTGGCTGCCTACCCTCATTGCCCTTTTGGTGGAGTAAATGAGTACTGAACATCACCTCATTTCGTCTAATAGATTCTCTGCCTTACGCAAAAACACATAAGGTACCCTTTGTCACCTTCTCGTAATATATTTAAATGCGCAAAATGTGCTTTTTTGGGGGTTTTGTCTCTTGGCCACAGCGACGGGAAGATTGTTGACGCATTGCGGCAGTTCGTCGAAATCTCAAAGAAGTTTAAGTGTTGAAAGCCTTCTTCAGTAGATGTTATGACTTTTCCAAAGTCACATTAAATCAAATGTGACGCTTCATTGCATTACACTAGATATTATTTACTATCCTACTATCAAATTCCTCCTGTTGCATCTTTCTTTTTCTTTTTCCCAAAAAGCCCCACCATGGTGGTCTAGTGGCTAAGGTACTTGGCTACTGACCCGCAGGTCGCGGGATCAAATCCCGGCGGCGGCGGCTGCATTTTCGACGGAGACGGAAATGTTGTAGGCCCGTGTGCTCAGATTTGGGTGCAATCATCTTGACATGTTACTTTCCAAGGAAAGTAACATGTCAAGATGATTGATTGATTTGTGGGGTTTAACGTCCCCAAACCACCATATGATTATGAGAGACGCCGTAGTGGAGGGCTCCGGAAATTTCGACCACCTGGGGTTCTTTAACGTGCACCCAAATCTGAGTACACGGGCCTACAACACTTCCACCTCCATCGAAAATGCAGCCGCCGCAGCCGAGATTCGATTGTGCGACCTGCGGGGCTTTGTGTAACGCAACGAAGCACATTGGGTCTCGGCAAATTTTATAATAGTCTTGAACCGGTGATTTATACATATGTTCACACATGGCTTGTTCCAATTCTTTACTGCTTTGTCGTATCATATCTAGCCTGAAACTCGCAAAGACGAGGTGATTGTCACATTCCCCTAGTGATTGTTGGTTGTTTCCACTCATACGAAATGCTTCGCAAAGCACATCGAGACGTCATCTACTGCACACGCCTGTAGTTGTCCATGATCATCATCGCCATCGCATTCACCGTCATCAGCGTCATCGTGGTGGCGTATGATGGGAATCTTGCACGTGCTTCGTCGTGATGACAGAAAGAAAATGTGTGGTCTGTAACGCGCTTGTTCTTCATCATCAGCATCATCGTCAGCGGCTGCTATGGCACAGCACAACGCCAACGGGCAAACCACGACCACAAAAAACTTCGCCTCTAAAAGAATAGTAGAAAAAGAAAGACAAAGAATGGGAGCACTTGCCGCACACGAGTCAGTGCTAATTAGCTCCATCATAATCTTCACCACTTTCGCATCTCTCATTTGTCGCCATTTAGCCCGGTGCGTCAGTTACTTTGTTCAAATAGTTACCACAGATCGCGAAATAACCATAACTACCAAGACAATCAACGTATACGCTGCTGGTAGCTGTTGTAATCACAGGAATTGAAATACAGCCTACGTCCGTTGCACATGCATGCCTTTTTGCACGGACGACTTTCTCCCCACGCGCTTCAGTGGGTCCGATTAGTCACCTCAATTACCCGACAGATCTTCATACCCCCACAGCTAACTACTTACACGCTGCTACCTTCTGCTATATTGTGCATAAACTACCTGCACTCATGTATTCCCTATACACGTCCTATTTCTTTCCCCACATCTTCCCGGGAGCATACACACCTTCCCGTGTTCAATGCCGCCAACTGCCCACTACCTTTACCCACATCCCCCTGGAATACCACTGACAACATGAGATGCCCTGCTGCACCCAACGCACCCGGCCATGCAAAAGATCATCACTGACAGGACGGCCTCGTTATTCCACTAGATGAACTCAAGAACGCTTTGCGTAGTGGGGTCGTGCGGGAAGACTGGGATGTGTGGGGGGGGGGTCAAAATTTCACAATACATGATGCCATAGAAGTACATAGGATAGTGGTCTGGGAACTTTTGACCAGCCCTGTACGTGCCCAGATTCCTTGGTTCAATAGAACTTTACCTCCTCCTCATTCTGCATATGAGACACCTTTCGTTAATAAGCGTCAATTATATTTAACACGAAAGAGTTTTATGCCCAGGTCCACCGAGACTTTCGTGACGTAATACACGTCAGCCAAATGAAACAGTTAGATGGTGAACTTTAGAAAAAGCAAAAATAAAAGTCTTCTGGTTCTGAAAGGAGGACCCACCACCTTGGAATCCACGAACAATGGCCGGTGGTTATTTAACCAATGCGTCGGTGTAACCCACTTCGTGCACCGCGTTAAACATGATGCCGATCGCACCATTCAGTCGAGCTTTCCAGTCTGACTGCAGCACCAAAATACATAGCCTAGCGTATAAAAAAAAGCAACCTTGAGACGGCTTCGGTAAACGATGGAACGCGACGCGCGCGTCCCGCGCCCTGCATCTGTCGACGGATTGTGGCCGGGACACATATGAGGGACGCGCGCACGCGTCTGTTTTCTGCATGCCGCTAACGGCGATTGTGAGAGACTTTGAGACGGGCAAATACGAGCAACGTCACTCCTTCTGGTCAGCGGGCGGTGCCTTTACGCGAACACGCCATTTATCTTTCTCACGGTGCTTCTGATCACAGAATCTTTGTCTGAAACTGGAAGCGACTGTGAAGTTATGCGTGGCCTAGGCGACTCGCCCAGCGAACGCGCCGTCGCTATTATTACTGTCCCAATCGGCGGGTTTTCAATACAAGTCTAATATTTTTAACGTTCTGGCACAACGGGAGGAGGTAGCTGTGACCCAACCTTCACTCTTAGCATTCATCCATATAGGAATACAGTTCTTTGACGCTCGCCTGGCTCCCGAACTGCGTCACCGCGATCCGCGCTCGACTTGTGAAATACTTCATTCTAGTTGTGTGAGAAATCACGGCAGGCTAGAGCGAACACATGAAGCACCTGGCGTTTCTTTTCGCGTTTCAAGACGCTTTGAAAGGGTGCATACTAAGTTATACTATATTGCCATCTTTGCGCGGTATTCAGCCTTGAATTCACCGCATTCAGCCCATATGTGGACACCAGGTATGTGTTAACGACTTCATCGACCGCGAATGTTCCATAAATAGTGATTATGGGCTTTGAGGCAGATGCGCCACTTGGCGTCAACGTGGGTGGATATACACTAAGCGGTGCTACACTTGCAAAACACCTATATACAGTGCACTAGCTCTATATCTCGACGCAACGGTATGCGTTGCAATGGATTCCCAGTCATTGTGGCATAGCTGGAAATGAACAAGCTGTTGCAGAAGCGAAAACGGCGCACAGTAGTGGCGAAGTGATATCGATTCACTTTTCCCGATACGACATCAACGGCTTGCTGTCTAAACGTACGAAGACATCAATGCAAGGACTATGCAATGATTCGAATTACCGCCACGAGCGCATTTACAGGCTTGACTCTTGTCTTGTTTTTCGCCTTCCGTTTCGACAAACGCGAGACCAAGAAACGCTACTACATAGACTGCGGCTGAGTGTTGCATACATCTGACGATACTTATGCATGATAGGACAAGAGCAAAATCTCAACTGCAACTTGTGTAACACGCCACAAACTATCAATCACATCCTGTGTGTGGGTCCTTTATACCCAGTTGAAAGACAATCTCTTGAGTGCCTCACAGATGATCTAGACTGCCGGCCCTTCTTGGAGGAGAAACTATTGGGTGCTTGGGAACGTGTGGATCACGCTCAAAGTATAGTTTAATGGGCCTGCTCGCATATCTAAGCAAGACAGGTTTAGATTCCCGTATTTAGAGAATCTGATAATGTAGAGACCTTTGTGCGTGTGCTAAAACGAACGAGACAATCTGCGCAGTGACTCATTGTGCTATATCACAATCACCCCTCTTCGTACCCTCCTCTTTCTTTCCCTTTTCCCCTTAACCCCGTGTGGAGTAGCAGGCCAGAAACCCGCTTTCAAGGCCGACCTCTCTTTTATTCTTCTTCTTCTTCTTCTTCTTCTTTTTCATCATCATCATCATCATCATCATCATCATCATCTCGACGCACTATAAACAACCAACTACTTTTGTAAAGACGAATTTCACTTAAGGTAGAAATATCAACCGATGGTCTTTTTTTTTCCGTTGCTATGGTGTAGTGGCTAAGGTACTTGGCTGCTGACCCGCAGGTCGCGGGATCAAATCTTGGCTGCGTCGGCTGCATTTACGATGGAAACAGAAATGTTGTACGCCCGTGTGCTCAGATTTGGGTGCACGTTAAAGAACCCCAGGCGGTCGAAACTTCCGGAGCCCTCAGCTACGGCGTCTCTCATAATCATATGGTGGTTTTGGAACGTTGAACCCTGCATATTAATAAATCAATTGGTCTTTCTTTTGCTTTTTTGGTGCCGAACCTAATAATGATAATAATAATAATAGCGGAGCTGCAACATCCAAAATCCCCGATAAGATAATGATAGATGCCGTATACAGGGGATTAAGAACTTCCGCCCATATGGTGTTCTTTACCGTGCGCTTACATCGCACAATACAAGGTTCTCTAGACTTTCGCCTTTATCAAAGTGTGACCACCGCGAAAGGGATTGAACCAGCGACCCTTGGGTAGAGCACCCTATGCGCTAAACCGCCGCGGCAGATTATTTAGCACCGCGAAAACCCTCAGACAGCACTGCCGTAAGAATGCTGCTGATGATACTGAGTTTACGTTAGAAATTATCCTCATAATTTAGTTCTATTCATTTGAAAAGCATCCCCATCATCCGTCATCACCAGCATCATCATCCTTTTGTATTCAATCATTTATTTATTTAGTTATTTACTGACACAGCCCCAGCAGTCATGCATGTGACCTAAATGGCACCTGCAACTATTGCTGCGAGGACGACTGCAGAGGTTGCGCTAAGTGCATCGCTGTAGAATGAGTAACTATTCACTACGTTTAACAATTACAACTGCTAATTACCTATGTATTTTGAACAATTCAGTTAATACTATACGCCCTTCTGTATCGAAAAATTTCGCCCGTAAGCTTCAGCTTGTATAATTACAGTGCAATTACCGTGCATTGGGGCAACCATTATTCGTATGCAATTACCGACTATGTACTGCACTGCTCTTGTAAATTCACTCTTTTCTAGCGATGCTTAACACACGCAAACCTCCAGCATGCGCAAAGTTTACCCGTCATGAGCATGTTTCTATAGGCATTAAGAGTATTTGCGGGAGATAACGAGCGCGGTTCTCCATACACCAGTGCCTGAGCGAGTATTTATGAAACAGCGTCACTTACTCGCAAACTCTATTTCATATCTGAAATGCAGTGACCCTTGAGAGTTTCCACACGCACGCATCAACGCAGCAACGATATACAACATGGCGTCGCAATACAAATAGAAACAAGGAAACACAGAATCATACTGCTGAAATAAGCAAACAAAAAAAGTGAAAACAAACACAACAAAAGAAGTAAGACACTGAATACAGAGCTGAACTAGACGCATGCTTTTGTGCTGAGGGATGCCATACACACGGCCTGGCGGTGGGCAACTGCGCGCAGGTTCTCAGCACAAACTTGGAAAGAATATTCACGACAGGTCACGCATGTTCCGCAACTGTGGTCCACCGCCACAGTGACTGGGCGTTTCCGGAAACAGCCACTCCGCGTTGGAGAGATCCTCCAGAAACTTGGTGAACGCGCTGCCGTCCAGGCGCACGCGATCGATGGCGGAGCGTACAAGGGCGTGCATTTCGGCTGCGTAGGCTTCCTTCGCGAGGCTGTTCTTTCCTTCGTTGTACAGCTGGAGAACCACGCGCCTCCTCCTCTCGTCTTGACAGAGCTGCAGTACGTGCAGAGCTCGCATCGCGTTCATCTCGAAGAGCAAGGTCCTCCTACGGGCTCAATTATCGGCCGTGTTTGCTCCTCCAGATGTCGCAGCCCAAGGTCCGCGAGCCGTGGCTCGCGCAGGCAATGTACTCGACAATGCATGGCTACAGTGGCAGAGACTTCTACCGGACACGCCGTCGTCTTCGAAATGTCTTCCGCCCCGGGAGAACTCGCACAACTCTACAATTAGGTCATCGTCGTCCATGGCTGGCTGTCTCCGCAAAGCTGACAAGCTCCCACGCACCGTATCACTAAAAGGGTGCGCTGGTGGAACAAGACGCGGCTGGTCGTCGGGCGCTGCCATGACTGCTTCAGTGCTCGCGAGCGACATATTCTCCTGAGCGTGTGGGCTCACATGTTGGCGTCTGCATAACGCTTCGCTCATTTTCAGCACGGGTTCATTTGGAGGCGTGTTGCCTATCGTAGATGTACGTCTGGTCGAGCCGCTCTGATAGAGCTCCGCAAGCAACTGCTGGTGGGTGGCAAGCGCTGACTGTTGCGGAGCGCTCATTCCACCAAATTCACTCCACTCTGGTTGAGACCGAGTGCTGAAAATGTCAGTGATGGTGCAGTAGTCGTTGTTGTCTGTACCTTGAGAGTACGTTGGTTCGGATAGCGAAATGTTTTCCGGCAGATGGCCAAAGCGAAGTCCTGCGTACGCCTGCAGGCCTTGTGAAGAATGGTAGTGCTCTGACATGCTGGTCCGCGGAAGCAAGATTTGCGCATCGGTTTCCGGGGAAGGTTGGATATCTTCCGTAGATGAATCAGACTGCGCAATGATCCTCACTTTAACTCGATGAAACAAGCTATCCAGATTGCTGCAGCTGGTGTGGACGTCAGAACTTCGAGACCCTTGTGGAGTGCCCTGCCGCCCACCACCAATGTTGTCCGTCATACATCGTAGGAAACTGGGCCCCTTGCACATTTCTAGCACTTCCCCGCCGTCAGCACACTCTCTCTGAACGCTTTCGACGACAGCGGGGGTTGGCTCCGATATGAATATGACTTCGTCGTCAGTCCAACGCCTCTTGCTTGAGGAATTTTCTCGCCAGGGAACGGGCTCTTCAGCACCGTCGTTTCTAACCGCGCTGATTCCTTCATTATCTGCCCTTGCATCAGAGTTCCTCCCGGGTATATTCCATTCGTGTCTGTAGTCGCCGGGCGCCGAAAGTGAATGCGTATCGCCAGTCGATTTCATCGCGTCAACTTCAGCAGATGTAGCTTCTTTCATCGTGCTGACGTTGCCTGATGGCTCACACACCATTACCTCTGCCGCAGTGCCTTTGCCCAGGCTCGGTGCCTCCACAGGCACACAATAATTGCATTGCGTTCCTTGGAAACTTTGATACATCCAGACTTGGTGCTGGCAGTGGCGCTGCGTTGGAATTTCGTAGGCAAAGCAGCCTCGTTCGAGGTGCGGATGTCACTGCTTTCAACTGGAATGCTCTCCGGAGTCGCGGACTCAAGCGGGGCGGAAGCACCCGGTGACAAAAGGGAATGCGTGTCACTAGTCGATTTAATCGCGTCGAGCGCAGCAGATGTAGCTTCTTCGATCGTGGCGACGTTGTCTGATGGCTCACGCATGATAATTTCTGCTGCAGTACCTGGGCCAGGGCTCGATGTCTCCACAGGCACGCTAGAATCATGTTCCGTTCCGTGAGAATCTTCGATGCATTCACCCTGCGTGCTCGTAGTGGCACTGTGTTGGGTTTGCGTTGGCAAAGCATCCTCGTTGCAAGTGCCGGCATAACTACTTTCAACAGGACTCTGCGGAGACGAGTACTGAAATGTGGTGGAAGCGCTTGCCTCGGTGTTCACGACTCCCTCGTCGGCACTCCCCTCCAGATCGGGCGCCGCTATGGAGGGCAGCGTTGCTTGGAAACCTGCAGCCCTGTCCGGAAACAAAATAACACCCCGCGACGTCGAGTATTCAAAAGCCACGCTTTTGCTTCGCAGACATACAGGCCTCAAATACATGCTCGAGGCGTCTGGAGCCGCAGTGGACACGCCTTGTGGCACATGGTCTGTGCGTCTTTCCATCAGGTCAGCCGAAGCTTCCAAATACGAATTTCGTCCGTGCGGCATGAAGCCACTTTTGCTTGTCGACGCTGTGCGTGGAGCCTCGTCAGCTGCAGGCACGGTGTTATCTTGGCTTGCATTTACTCCGTCTACCGGGGGGTCATCGTTAGACTTACTTCGTTTCCCAGCTACTTGCACAGCGGCTGCTTCAGCAACTGAGCCAGTCACTGCCACTTCCAGATTTCTCCCGTTTTTCAACGAGCGCCGGTGAAGCTCGTATGTCGATTGTACTTGAGTCGGTACCCTGCGGGACGGGGCCGGTGTTTCACCGTTCTTGACTTGCCGTACCGCCGTCTTATTGAAGCGCGGTGTAGCTTAAGCTCCAGCGCTTCTCCGTCGTACCTCTGTGCCGACTGCAGGCACCATCTCTTGTTTCTTCTTACGTCCCCGCGGCTTCGACTTCGTTGCAGCTTCTGCGTGAGGCTTTGGAGGAGGCATGGGCGCCTTTAAGGTGCTCTCTATAGCCTTCAGTTTTTTAACTGCCGTGGGTTCGAACTGCTCGACGGCGCAATCTACGGCGGTCTTCTTCTCACAACCGGCAGCGCCGTCCTTCGCCGCCCGCTGACGCCCTTGCCCGTGGGCTTTCTTCGGAGTCTTTTCTCCAGGAACGTTTGGCATGCGAGTACACGGTAACGCCGCTGAACATGCCTTCTGCTTCATTTTAACAGTTGTTTTGTTTCTGTAGCTCGTTGTTTTCGCACCTTTCGACGTTCCTTGGCATGGCGTTCCGGTGGTAGCTTGCCAGGAGCCGCGGTTGTAGCTTGCGAGGTAACCGCTGTCCCACGGCTTCTCAATCTTTACAGGCACACTGAAGTTCTTAAGCTTCGAGTGGCGTTGTAGCGTGCCGCGCGACCAACCAACGTTCACGAGGTCCTCGCTGGATTCCGTTGCTTCTCCGGCGCTGCTAGCGTTAGAGTCCGGGTTCTCGTCTGGGCACCGCCGACCGTTGCTGATGGGATCGTCCGACGGCGCAACAACGCCGTCGCAAACTTCTTGGCAAGCAGGATCCTCTGAGACGGGCACGAGCAATAGAGGTTCGCGTTGCGCAGAAGACGCCTCACACTGAGACGAACCTTGCTTTGGCCACGGTGGCGCTACCGTAGACATTTTTGTCAGTCGGAAATGACCCAAGCGTGTGAAAGGCAGCACCTCACACTGTCCCGAGAACGTTAGATGCACTGCGTCTTACGCGTGCCCATAAACGTTAACCACAAGAAGCAGTACTGAAGCAAGCGTCCATCGGCCAGCATCCACTGTACTCACTGACTAAGGCTTGCAGAAGGTTCTTGGTCATGCGCTCTTTTTCAGGCAACAGATGAACGAGGAGCTGATCGACTTGCTAGCAGACACGCCACTTCAACGCGTTCGAGTGCACTCACCACGCGCGTCTCAGACACTGACTGACCCCCGTCAGGTTGGTTGCTATCGAAACGCTGAACGCGCGTGGAGGCGGCGCTCACAGCCATGCTATGGTAAAGTCCCTGAAAAAGTAGCGCCATTTGTGTCAATGTGCAGACTCCTCTCCCCTCGCGTGCATTGCAAATAGTAAACGACGCTAGTTGAGGGGCTGTATGGCTCCTGGCCGCAAAGATGAGCTTGTGCGCTCGGCAAGAAGTGTGGCTCCAGCGTATCGGAAGGACTGACTTGGACCCTGTATCGTCGCGGCTTTGTGAGGTGAGTACCGGCGAGCTAAACTCTATCGTTTCGCTTGTATTCGTGTTTACAGTGTTGCGGTACTGTCAAGCTCGAGCATCACACAAAGAGAGTAACCGCGTCGATGGTAAACGTGCATGCCAGTTGAAATGCGTGCCGCGTTTAGTTCCGTGTAAACGTTGCGTCTCTGGCTTGATCCATGCCGACCGCGGCGGCTGCAATTTCGATTGAGGCGGAAATGTTGGGTCCTGTGTACTTAGCATTATATGCACGTTTTGAATACCAGGTGGTCGAAATTTCCGTAGCCCTTCAAAAGGGCGTTTCTCATAATCAAATTGTGGTTTTGGAACGTTAAACGCCAGATATTATTATTATTATTATTACTCGTTTGATTCAGAAATAATCGTCGACTATGTTACAAAGTAAATGTAATGGATACATTCAAGTGCTAAACTAAACTTTGTTTATTGGCCGACGTATAGCTAAATGACTCCCGCGTGTATGTGTGTATGGGTGTGAGGACTTTATGTATAAAGGCGTGGGCAGCGACCTAAATGTCGCATCATTTCGTTTAAGCATGTGCTCCAGCGTGCTCAGTATTCAGAAGCTCTGTGGTTGAAATAAGGACACGCAAGGCTAAATGGTGCGTATTTCTACATACTGTACGCACCGTGTGCTAGTCTGGTGGGAAGAGAATGTGGCAAACAGTGCGTAGTCGTGTACGTGTTGACACTAAAGGTTATTTTAGTTTTTTTAGAGCGTGCTGTTTCATTGTGTAACAGTAGCCGCGAATATTTCCTTACCTAGGACCACTTCACTGCGGACCAGCCCCGCCGCGGTGGTCTAGTGGCTAAGGTACTCGGCTGCTGACCCGCAGGGCGCGGGTTCGAATCCCGGCTGCGGCGGCTGCATTTCCGATGGAGGCGGAAATGTTGTAGGCCCGTGTGCTCAGATTTGGGTGCACGTTAAAGAACCCCAGGTGGTCTAAATTTCCGGAGCCCTCCACTACGGCGTCTTTCATAATCATATAGTGGTTTTGGGACGTTAAACCCCACATATCAATCAATCATTCACTGCGGACCAATTCGAGCCGATACTGCTGCGCAAGTTTGGTACTAAAAGGTTGAAGAGAGACGCGGCGCCTACGATCTTCAGTCAAGAGCATTTGCGAACGTTAGGTAAGCCAATCGCGTTAAAAAACTGGAGAATGTTTAGTCCGTCTTCATTGTTTTCTGCATCACCCATAATTACTTCTCAGTCTTTCACTAACCTGAAACATGTCGTCTTGCATATAGGTGTTGTGCACTGTTTGTGTATAGCTAATGGCTTTTCTTTGGTATAATTAATGCATTTTTTTTCATTCTCCAGAATTGAATGATTCAGCCCGCTCATCTTGTGGCCTTAATCTACTACTAGCTGCAGCTGCTCTTGTTGATGGTGAGTTGACGGTTAAGCACATATCACGCCTTTTCCCTCTTCGTTATCAATAATACATGGTTGGATTATGCAGAAGCCAAAGAGACACACTGCCCATCAGCTAAGAATGTGCTTCTGACACCAGCTGCTGTTGATGGTGAGTTCTTACTGCATTTATTACTTACCGTAATTACAAACGTGCTTTATGCCTTCATTGATGTTTTATAATTTGCAGGCTATGGAGCCATCAGTGATGCTACTCAAGCAGGGTTAGGTTCTTTACAAGGTAACATAGCTAACACACATGCTGCATGTTGTCGAAGCATTGTAACGGCTTGTAGCTTGTATCCATTCGTTTATATATTTTACAATCATGTCTGTAGGGGTTTGCTGCAGATCCACAACATTTTGCTCCGCAGTATGGTGTTCAGCACATTGCAAGCATTGAAAGCATTGTCGCTTGGGTTTTGGCATGCATTCTTATTACTGAAAAATTGTAATGCACCTGTGCGTATTGTAAATGCTTCAAGTAGTGTTGATGCTTGTTTGCCAAAATGCGCTGTAACAGAGATGATGGTCCTCTTCAATTTGTCTTGATCTTTTTTAGGTCACACTTCCACTGATTCAGCATTATCGGATTTTCCAGAAGATAATGGCAGTGACATGTCTCTTTGAAATTTCACATAATTTATTGTTGATCTCATGTTGCAGATGCACCTTCAAGTTCCGAATGTCACGCACTGCCAGCTTGTTCAACAGCTTGTTCAGCAGGTGAGTGCTACTTTTCATGATTTGTATAGGCATGTGTCTGCCAGATGGTTTTGTTGGTTCCAACTATCATATGTGCGCAGGTGTGAAAACCACCCATGAATCGAGCGGCCAGCCATTTCAAGCTTTGACGGTGCCTGTTGAGTGTGAGTGAAATTTCTGTTCAGTATCATATACATTTTTAAATTTTAGTCACTGGCCATCCCTCATTGCCTGTGCTGCAACTGTGCTAATTTAAAGCTTTGGTGACTGTACCGGTCTTCAGTACTACTAATAAGATTATCCGTCATTTACAGCTCAGCAGAACTTTTGTGCTGCCTGTGGAGGATTTCTGTCTGCTGAGGGCACAGCTGATGTCACCGGTAAGTGTTCAGTGCTACTGTTTTCACACACTATGCATTATACATTTGAGTGTGACACATCGCCGCCTACAGGAAATTACGTGCGCGCTCATAACAGATTGATATATTGGTGCATTTAATAGTGCGGATGCACTCCAAGTACTGGTGCCCTGTTTTGTTTCTTTTGCTGGTATGCTCATTCTTGTGAAGCGAGAGTAGTCGCATAGAATGTAAGTTTATTGGAGGAACATTTAAACTGTGTTTGGTGTACAGTAATGCATAGCACACTGCTACACACTGCGCAACATCATCACACTATCACTTGTGACACGCAATCAGCTGCCGTTTTGTAGCAACTCTGTCAAAAAAAGCTACAACAGTGGAACCATGGCACTCTCCCCACTTTGTTTGAAATAGCCACCGCCATTGATAACCCTACGTCATAACCGAGAGTACGTGCCATATATTCATGTCTTTACTCATTACTAACCATTGCCATAGCTAGGAGGTGGTACACCGGACACTTGCTGCTCCCAAAATGTCTTTCTGCCTTCACACGCAGAGTACAAAGTGAGACGTGACCACGCTTGACTGTCCTGCCCCTATTTCGGATCAAGGACACGCCCCCACCAAAAACATAGCTCAACTGCATGCATTGCGGGTTCTGCGCAGCTCCATTTGTCCCTCTTCATCGAGCAACAGTGTCAGCTTATGCTGTTTGTTAAAACCACTGTTGTGTTCTCAAAAAGTTACGTTTACACTTTTCTGCTGAATAATATGGAGTGGCACTGATTTTTTTGTTTCTTTAAATCCTTATGGTTCTCCCTCACATGCTAGTCTGGGTTAAATATTGAAATTTTCAAACGCTTGTCACTTCCTGCTCAATCTGTGCTTTGCAGGCTCCAGTTCAAGTAGTTGGGATGCTGATCAAGCAGTAGTAGCTGCCCTTCACAAAAGAATAGCTACATTGGAAGAGTGCTTGAACAACATGAAGCGGAAAGTTGCTACACTGCAATAACAGAAAAGCAGAGCAAACCGTAGAAACCATGAACTCACGCGAAACATCAAGAAGTACCTGTCACCAGATCAACTTCAAGGCATGTGGACTTCCAGTATGCGAGGAAATGGTCTACAGAGACTATACAGAAAGGCCTCAAGCTCCGTTTGGCATGTGGATCCAGAGGCTACAATGCGGTCAGGGAGCTTGCTGTACCCCTTTTGAGTGAAAGAACTTTACAACGTCGTGTTGAAAACTACAAGTTCTCACCAGGAATTCTACATGAGGTTCTGAAGTCCCTTGCTTTAAAGGTGAAAGGATGGTGTAGCTGAATATATTTGTTACATTTATTCTCGTGAGCATCTCTTTCAGCAGTACACCTTGAGCAAAAGGTGAAACCTTTTCCAGAGCCTTCCACTATGGCATGCTTCATGATCGTATTATGGTTTTCGCACCTAAACCCTAATATTTATTAAGCTCTCATGTGTTGCTAGTGCCAGTGTTAGTGCCTGTCACTGCGCTCTTTGTCGTGCACGTTTTAGCGGCCATTCATAAAGTTTCCACGACATATTCTCACCTTTCCTTCACTTATGACTTCAGGTCCTCTAACTAGGCACAAGCCCACATAAATTTCAATAGGTGATAATCTTCTTGCATGCAAACATCGAAATACAGCTTGCACTGTGCACTGCCTGTTTATTCTTGAAAAGCATTGTATTTTAAATGTCTTTATTAATGCCTTTGTTGCCTAATGCATGTTGCATATTTCGGATAACCACCATGAAGGAGCATGAGAGGCATGCAGTTCTGATGCTCGATGAAATTCAGTTGAGCTCAGGGCTTGCGTTTGACCAAACGACTGGCACTGTTATTGGAAGGCCAACTTTACCATTGGCCGACGGTTCTCTGCCACATGCTGCTGTGGCAACGCAAGGACTTGTTTTCATGCTGGGTGGGGTTACACAAAGATGGAAGCAGACAGTTGCTTATCATCTTACTGGAAACTCGTTCAGCAGTGCTGCAGTTCAAGAACAGTTGATTGAAATTATTCAGGAATGTGAAACAATCGGGGTTCGTATAGATGCAGTCGTTAGCAACATGGGTGGTGGGAATATGGCGCTCTGGAGAGAATTTGGCATAGTTGTGGGAAAGCAATCTGTGTCAAGAGTTTCTTGTTGTCATCCTGTTGACCAAAATCGCAAGCTTTATTTTATGGCAGACACCGCACATTTGCTAAAGAACTTGAGGAACCACCTCACACGTGGTCAATCGATTTTCCTTCCCGAAAATGTGGTCGAAAAGCACAAGCTGCCTTCTAATGAGGTTAACCTTGTGCCGATTCAGAAGCTGATAGAAATAGACTCTGAACTGCAATTAAACATAGCACCGCACTTGAAACCATCCTTCTTGGACCCAGGACACTATGAGAAAATGAAAGTGGGGCCTGCATTTTCGTTGCTAAATCACGATACTGCAGCTGCACTACGTTTCCTGGTCCAAAGGGGAGATTGTCCCCAAGAAGCGTTGACAACAGCATGGTTCATAGAAACCATTTATAGGTGGTTCAAAGTACTGACATCACGTACAACGAAGCTCGGCATCAGCAAGTTAAATGATCAGAAATATGAGGACTCAGTGATTTTTTAAAGGATATGGTAACTCTTTTTACAGATCTGAAGATAGGCTCTCCATCGAAATACTTGTGGAAGTCTGTTGTGCAGACGGGCATAATTTTGGTGTGTAAAGTTGCATTAGAACTGCAGCATTATTATCTTAATGAGAAGGGCTTCTTTTTTGTTTTGCTCAGCCGATTTGCCCAAGATGCTCTTGAGAATTTGTTCTCCACTCTGAGGGCGAAGAATGCAGTACCAAAAGCTCTTTGATTTCGTAGTGCTGTTCGAGCTGCTACTTTGGCACAGTTGTTTCGGCCCAGTAGAAGTGGAAGCTATGCTATCGACGATGCTCCTTTCCTAGTTGGCAATGAAAATTGCCACGCAAGAGCTCCTAACAGCAATGATACAGAAGCAGTTGAATATCCCAGTGATCTTCTCGACATAAGCATGATGGAGCATGAGTCTTTTATTTACCTTGCTGGGTTTGTGGTAAAGAGTGTTGCAAAGCACACAGGGATTTGTGAGCAGTGCAAAACTGCCACAGTGTCGAATGAAGCTAGTGTGCTCACAAAGTTAAAATCCTACACTGATGACAGCAAGCTCGTATTACCAGGGCGAGCAGTACTTCATTTGCTCGAAACAGCTGAGAATGTGATTAGAGGGAATAGCAACAAGATTCTGTGCAATGAAGTTACGATTGGTCAACTACTGGCCACCACTAATGACAGTGTGCAAGCTGTCAATTGTTTTCGACCTTGCCACAACATTCAGGAGAGGTTGCTGAAAGCATTTTTTAAAACCAGAATTAACATTTTTCTGCGGAAAGAGAATATGCGTTTGGCAGCTGATGAAGCTAAAGATGCAAAAACTGGTAGTCGTAGCATTGGAAAGCAGGCTGCTACAATTCCGGAGTTCGTGAAGAACTGTCGAGTGGAGGTGGTTTGGACTAACGAGCAGCTGGGCTGAACCATCTGGGTAAAAGTTCTGGTGGTATAATACACCATCGTGGAGGACGAATGAGCAGTGGGACCTGTCGGAAAGTGGTGATTCGAGATGTTCGATTATAGCACGCAAGGATGCATCACGGCGTTGCTCGTCACTGATACGGGTCAGTTGCGAAACGGAGAAGACGCAAGTGTCAGTGTGGGTGTCAGGGATGGTACTGAATTCATCGACTGGGTAGCGGGAGAGGCAGTCTGCGTCCTGATGTAGGCGTTCCGACTTGTACGTGACTGTATAGGTATATTCTTGCTGTCGCAGTGCCCAGCACCCTAGCCAGCGAGTATAATCCTTCAGTGACTAAAGCCAACATAGCGTGTGGTGGTCCGTTATTACAAAGAAATTAGTGCCATATAAATATGGACAAAACTTCGTGACTGCCCAAACAAGAGCAAAACATTCATGCTCTGTTATTGAATAGTTGCGCTCGGCAGCTGTGAGAATGCGGCTAGCTTAGGCGATAACTCGGTTGTGTCCCCGCTGGCGTTAGGCTAGGACGGCTCTAATCCCGTGACCACTTGCATCGGTTCGAACTTCTGTCAAAGCAGACGGGTCAAAGTGGGCCAATATATGTGGAGTCGTGAGGAGGGTGATTAGGCGAGAAAAAGTGGCAGGTTGAGCAGAACCCCATGTAAAAATCGCGTCTTTCTTCAGAAGGTCTGTGAGTGGTCGACCGATCGTTGCAAAATCTTTCACGAATCTTGTAAAGTAGGAACAAAGTCCCACAAAGCTCCGGACGTCCCTTGACAGACTGGGGTACAGGAAAGTTCGTGACAGCATGAATTTTCTCCGTGTCAGGCTGCACATCTGATGTGCCGACAAGGTAGCCCAACACCGTAATATGTTGGCGGCCAAAGTGACATTTCGATGAGTTGAAGGCCAGCAGTGCGGAAGATTTCGCGAACCGCTGAGAAACGCTGGAGGTGCGTCTCAAATGTAGGAGAATATACAAGGACATCATCCAGGTAGCACAGGCATGTTGACCACTTGAACCGTTGTAATAGTGAGTCCACCTTACGCTCAAATATGGCTGGGGTGTTGCATAGCCCAAACGGCATCACCTTGAATTGATATAAGCCGTCGGGAGTTACAAACGCAGTCTTTTTTCGGTCTTTCTCGTCCACCGCAATCTGCCAATAGCCATAAAGTAGGTTAATTGAAAAAAAGTATCGCACCTCAGGAAGACAATCGAGGGCGTCATCGATTAGGGGCAAAGGATAAACGTTATTTTTTGTGATTCGATTAGGAAGGCGGTAATCAACGCAGAAGCGCCAGGTGTCATCTTTCTTTTTAACGAGCACAACAGGGGATGCCCAAGGGCTCGAGGACGGTTCAATTATTCCTTTGGATAGCATCTTGTTGACTTCTTGAATTACCTTAGGCTCTGTGGCAGACACCCGGTATGGTCGGCAGTGAATGGGAGGAGAATCAGCAGTATTAATGCGGTGCTTCACAAGGGAAGTCTGACCGAGTGGACTGCTGTCTATGTCAAAGATGCCGCGGTAGGAAGCCAGAATGCGGAATATGACGTCATATTGCTCAAGTTTGAGTTTCGGGTCGATCATGGGCTGTGAGGCCACATCGAGGGATGTGGTATCCTGTGGGCGACATGAAAAGTGGAGCATGCGTCTGCCGCAAAAGCGGTGACGTGGCCATCAATTAAGGGTCGAAGTATGGCGACTGAAATTCCGTGTGATAGTACTTGCTGGGTGAAACCAAAATTGATAATGGGCAGACATGTTCTGTTAGAGGCTTTGGTTATGACGCAGTAGGGCACAGTGATGTCGCACGCCAGGAGAACATCAGGAATAAGCCTGACGACATAATCACCATCAACAACAGGTGGACTTGTTGCCAATTCAAATAATTTGAGGGCTTTTCGGGGTATCCGACTAAAGTCTGTGGTACAGAGGCTTTTAAACAACTAGGGGCGAGAATCTGGAAGAGGAAGTTCTAAACAGAGTGTGCCGGCGGAACAGTCGATCAGGGCAGAACACGTCGATAAAAAGTCCATCCCGAAGATGGGGTCATGAGGGCAATTGTCGAGCACGGTAAATAAAAGAGGAACATGGCAGCCGGCAAGGCTAATACGAGCGGTACACATTGCAATGATGGCCACAGTTCCACCCCCGGCGACACGAACGGCTTGTGTTGCGGCAGGCGTGAGTACTTTTTTTGGGCGGCGATGGGTTGTTATCATTGGAAGCCATGGCTGGAGGCTGTACTGTGCGGCCACTGCGAAGCTTCGTGGTGAGGACGGGGAACGTTCCAGCTCGACCAAATATGTTACGGAAGAGAAGAGACGCCGTATCGACGAGGCTGTGGATGAAATATATTTCAAACCAGCAGCAGCGGCGTGACCGGTTTACCAGACACCGAGCTTTGTTTGTTTCGCCTGGACTGATGGCTCTTACCCACTCAGGGGGATTGGCCAAGAAAGCGTAGTGCATTTTTTTGTGTGAGCACTATAACTGTGTGTAATAAATTTGCATTATAATATGACTAATGTAAAAAAAAAACACCCAAAAACAGAACAAATGAAAAAAAAACATGAAAAAGTCAATTAGAGAAATTTGGAGATTTCATGTGTTGTGATTACCACTCAGGTGCATTTACTTCACCTCACCATTTAGAATTTGTTTGGACACTAAATAATAATTATTTGATTGAAGGTCACAATGGGATACGTTTGGATGTCTGAATATAATTGCAAACGGCATCGAAAGCATCCCTGTGGCGATGTCCCTAAACTGAGGCACCAAAGCTTAGTGCAGTTTCTGCCGTAAATGTAACGCCTATTCTCAGAAATGGAATAACTAAAATTTGTTTTCTAAGTATAGCGTATGAACGACAATACAAAAAATGTTTTTTTAATTAAATGTATGTAAGGAGAGGTTGGTGCCAACCTCTCCTTAAATACATTTAATTAAGAAAAGCAGCATTGGTCTCGTCAGTACTTGGGAGGGAAAAAATAATGTTCAATTGATCCCAATTCTCTGCATAATGCGCAGAGGGGTTATATCGTATGACCAGATCTCTGTAGATACAGGTTTGGGGGGGGGGGGACATGACATCGAAGTTTAGTAATTAAAACTTCGAGCTTTCTGGGCTGACGCTAGTAGGGTCGCCATGGAAACATGAGGTGGGTGTATTTTGTCCGTGTAGTTACTTTTTCTATCATATCAGTGAAGATTGCTGATTTTCGATATCTTATTGCTTTAATATATTCAACATCTGGCAGTACAAATAAAATTAGGCCATCAAGTGCGGCTCGTGCTAAGGAATCGGCCAGTTCATTTAATATTAATCCGCAGTGTAACGGAATTCATAGTAACCTCAAGAGCCTCCACTGCGGTGGTAGTAATGTTCTGAATGTTCTTAGAATTCGAGAGTTCTCCGAAGCTGTCAGAGCTGCAAAAACTGAAAGAGAATCCATCATTATGACTGTGTTGTTTTAAGTTGACCTAAGTTTTCGAAGAGCTAAAATATTCACCACGAGCTCAGCTTCGAAAACTGGAGTGAAATCAGGCAGTCTCACTAAGAAGGACCAGTCAAGTGAATCAGAGGCAATGCCTACACCTGCCTTTTGATTATTTACTGAAGCATCTGTGGCTATTATATTTTTTAAATTCTGCATGCCCCAAATAATCTAATAATATGTTATTTAAAAATTTGAGAGAATGTAACTTCGCGTTTTGGGAGAAAATATTATCATATTCAATTATAACATTACAATTCGAGTCATTACATTTCTAATGTTCACATTTATACTATTTAGATTGTTTTGTACAAACATTATCTGGGGTGTGTGAAACTATGGCCAATGAGCAAGAAAGAAGGCGTCTGGTTTTGCGATAAAAACTAATTGAGATCTTTGTGCCGATAAACTATCAAATTTTTAAAATGCTTGTACTGTCAAAATGCAAAATCGACAAAGTAGTGTAGGCAGGTGCGCTTCCTGATACAGTACACTGATAGGCACAAACCTACGGAGTCCCAGACACATTCGCAGTGCTTCTTGCTCCAACACAACTAGACGTTTTGTTTTATAAGCAGGGCTACCTGAGAATAGTATGCATCCAAATTCCATGATAGGGCGCATGTACATCTTGTACAACATTATTAAGGCGTGCCTCCGTAACCCATATTGACGGTCACATAGCTTGCGCAGTAAGCCTGAGGCCCATTGTGCCTTGGTAGTTATATACTCTGTGTGTGAACTACAGTTAAGTTTTTCATTATAAATGATTCCCAAGTATTTTGTAGACTCTACTTGCTCGATGGGTTCCTGTTTATATAGAATCGAAAATGAGTCTGCAAGTGGAAACACCACGAGCGCACTTTTGTTGACATTTACCGATAATGAAATTGACTGCAACAGAATTGCTAACATATTAACATACCTATAATTTAAGTTTTAGTGAGTAAATATCACAGTCAGCAGCAAAGAATGCGATGTCATCAGCATAAATGTAGACAGTAACTTCTTGGTGTGATGGAATCATGCTCATTAAAGCAATAAATAACACTGGAGATAAGACTGCTCCATGGGGAACTCCGCACATTTGTTTAAATCTATAGATGAGGAACATGCATCCTTGACTCAGTAGAATTCTCTTGATTTTAAAAATTCTGCCACCCACTCAATAAAATATTGTGGGAAATTCTATCTCTTCAGCGTATTTAACAAAATGAAGCGCTCCACAATGTCATACGTCTTGTCGTAAGCATTACTAAAGCAGCGTATTGCCTTCTTTTTCGAGCGAGCTGTATTCGGCTGTCTAAATCAGCATGGGCACACCAAATAGAGAAATCACTATGAAAGCCGGTTTCGTTCGGTTTTATTACTAAATTGTCTGCCATCCAGATACTTACTCGGCTGTGTAGGATCCTCTCTACTAGTTTGACCATTTTAGATGTTAGAGAGATAGATCTGATATTATCGACTGTTATACCTACTCCTGGCTTTTTTAGTATAAGAATGACCTTTGCTATTCTCCGATTCTGCGGCACCCATGAGTTTTTTAAGGAGTAGTTTATAACATTGGAGACGTCGCTAGGCAATAAATTAAACAGAATTTTCATCATGGGTACGGTGATTCCATCTGGGCCAGGAGCTGCAGAGGGTAAATGTTTGATCACGTTGGATACTTTAGTCTGTGTCACTTCGTTAAAGTCAGACTTTGTCGTAAACTTGTGCCAGTTGTTTGGCACGACTGAGGTAAATCTGCTTTCCAGACCTTCACCGATTGCCTCTAAGATTGTGGTCATTTCTCGCACCGACAGATTATTATAAGCTATATTTACTGGTGATGGCAAGATTTTCCGAGCTCTCATATATCGGAACAGTGCTTTCATATGTTTAGGCTTTGACAGGTATTCATAATGTTTTCTGTCATATTCTTGTTTAGCTTGAGCTACCGTTCTCTTAAAGCCCGCTGCAACGAATTTATAATCTGCCCAGTTTTGGGCGGACTGATTAAGTAAGTCCTGCTTCCAAGCTGCCTGAGGTCATCGGCGCTCTCTTGTACATTCATCATTTCACCAACGGCTATATGCCCTTTCTGCCCTTTTTGTGGATTTAACAGGAAATTCCGCTCTTTTGTAGGCACTTTTATTGACGGCATTTATCTTCACTGCTTTTGTGTCATTGCTTCCTTCTGAGTGAAAAGCAAACGCTGACTTCAGATCATACTTAAATTTAATGTAATTTACAAATACTCGTACATTTGAACATGGTGGAATTTTCAGGCAAGAAATTTCAAAACTTATCGGTGAGTGGTCACTGTTGGTGCCACAGTCCAGAGCTTACCAAGAAGTAGTAGTAATAGCCAAACAGACGAAACTTAAATCTAAGACCGACCTGGAGTGATTACGAATATATGTGAGGGTTCTGACGTTGAGGCACGTCAGGTCATTAGCCATTGTCCACTTCCACAAGCGTTTTCCACTCAGATCAGTTCTAAAACCCCAACTTGGGTGGTGTGAATTAAAGTCTCGAACTAGAACTTTGTCCTTACACCACGACCTTGTAGATAGATCCAAACTTTGTGTGTCTTGAACTCCATCCGGAAAATATATATTAACTAGGATGAAAGGACTGCAGTTTGGTAATGTAATGTCTATTGCCAAAATTTCGCATTCTGGCGACATATGTTTGTATGAACATTTGACTTTCATACTAAATCTATTATTAATAAAGAAAGCTAAACCCCCACCTCTCGATGAAAGGTGTAGTCGAAAAGATCGGAAGTTATTTACCTGAAACAAACTACGTACAGATAGCCATGTCTCTTGTAATGCTATAATATCAGGAGCGAATTTAGAAGTGAAGAATAGCAAATTCGTAGATGCAGAATAAATTGATCGGCAATTCCAATGGAGAATACTAAGCGACCCTATGGTTTCGAAAGAGCTGCTTCCGCTACAGCTTTATCTAGAATGCTTCCTTTCTAAAAATCTCTGTTTTAAAGGCTCTCCTTTTCCTTCAGATACTTTTTGTTCTTTGTCTGTTTTAATGAATTACTTTTTCTAGACAGGGGGGGGAGGGGCTAGATCGATTCAGTGACCTACGGTCAAAATCCATGTCATCTTAATTTATTGTATCTGCATCTCTATCCTCACCTTGGCTCTGGATATCTACTGCAGAGGGTCCTGCAGACGGAGAATTCGATGATGTGGTTTCAAATTCCCCATTTTGGCTCTGGATGCCTACTGCAGAGGGTCCTGCAGATGGATAATACGATGGCGCAGTTTCAGATTCAACATCATTTATTGGTCGTGAACTCTCAAAATGTTGGCATACTAGGCCTAACTTTCCCGGTGTACCAAATATGCAAGCCATCTTGTTAGCCAGAATTTGAGATAGGGAATCACAAAGGTTACAAGCCAGTCGTTCCATGGCCTTTTCTAGAGCTTTTTCTACAACCTTCGCGATATTCAGGGAAATCGACCCATTCATTTCTGAGATATGTCATGCTGCAGCACTGGCATAACCCTCAGTTGTGGCCTATATTTCCTCTATGACTTCTCGTCGCGAACAGTGCCTATGCCCTATAATTTCAAGAATTTGTATTTCTCGAGCCTTAGCTGAGCAATTGGGACTATCTGCACAGTGTTGTTTGTTGCAGAGACAACATTTCTCTTCTTTCCTTTTGCAGTCCTTCGCTTTGTGGTTGTCACCACACACCCGGCATCTGAGAGTTGACCTAATTCCTTTAATAGTGTGACTGTATTGCTAGCACTTCGAACACTGGAGTGCTTGCGGTGATAGCGGTTCCACTCTGTATATTAGTGGCCACGCCTTGATTTCGCTAGGGAGATTCGCTCCAGCAAAGGTGACAATTACCAACTCAGTCGGGATCTTCTGCTTCTCTACCATTCGTGAACACCTATAAATGGAGATCGCACCAGTCACGGCAAAAAACTCTAATACCTCAGACGGGGTCAAGTTAACATCGAAAGCCGCGAACAATACCTTTCACACATTCCAGATGCGGGGAAATGAGGGCGCTCACCGGATTGGTCGCAAAACTCGAGCACTTTAGTAGGTTTTGTACACAGAGCTGATCAGATGAAAAACATAGAATACCGCCTCTGCCAAACTAGCGGACCTTTGTGATGCTATGGAAGTGAGTAGCAGCTCTAAGCTCCGCTTAGACCACTTTCGGATTCTTCATCCGAACAAAGCCATCATTGCTTGGGACGGGGGCCACAGGAACAGTGGGGATGCCGTTGCACTGAAACTGATTCACTGGTATCTCCTGTGGCGGAAGAAAAGCAGACCAGAAGAAAGCCCCAGGTCCAGGTTAAGAAAACGGCATTCGAGTGCTCTTTCTAGCGCTAAAATCGCTTACTTAACTGTAAAAGCACTATAAGAACACCTAACGAAGGCAATGAAACCTCAGCAACTACACAAACTTAGGCCAAAACCCTAGAGCAAGCACGGCCAGCTACTTGCACCATCGCCTGCTTCTTCTGCTTCACCGAGCGGAGACCTTTCTTTATCCTCTTCGTCAGGCACACACGCGTCATCCCACCAAATGTCAACATGCATGTAGCAATATTGAAGCAACTGGACATTGTTAAAGGTCCAATTGCTGCTCAGTTCTAGGTCGGCCTTCTTATATACCTAAATGATATTAATTGTATTTCATATCCAGCCGAGTAAATTTGTTGAGTGTGTCATAATTAAATTTCTATATAGAAACTGGCTAAGTAGAAGCCTTTTTACCAGATGGTTCTATTGGAAAGTCTACCATTTTGTTCCAATTGGATTTTACTAATGTATCAATTGGTTTCAAAAGAAAATAGTTCATAGAAATGTTTGTCATAACTCCTGAAATGAAATATCTTTGTACTATGTATCTTTGTACAAGGGA